>MNCI01020402.1:55789-112907 GCA_015680685.1 Gnetum montanum | reverse complement strand
TATCATCTACCAATGCTTTCCATAATTCACCTCATTGTTAGTTTTTCATCTCTTGTACAACGTCTTAGTTTGATGTGTTGAAATTCTTTGGTAGATTCTTCTAGATTAGGTTCTTAAATTTTCATAACCATTAATCAACCATGGGGGCCACATACTCATTTTTTGAGGATATGCAAGGGCAAAAGGGCATGAGCCTACTATGGGATGGATCCACTTGCATATCTCTTGGTTGGACTAGTTAATTTTCTTATCCTTAGGAATTCTCGTAATCAAATATTTTGTGTGCCCCATCGATTACATCCAACTGTGTGATCCTTAATGGCATTTCTCCATAAAAATTTCATTCTCCAATCAAAACTCCAATTTTTTGAATTAATAAGCCATCTTCAAAAATTTCATCATGTTCATGGATTTTCTAGCTCTTTGTAGACCTCAATTTCATAAAAAAAACTCCTTGTATTTTTTTGTATTATTTAATGTAATAAAGTTTTTGCATACACTATATCGATGAAACCCTGTATACAGAGCATTGGCATAGATGAGACCCCATTGACAAGACCTTGTAAATGCAAGGTAAAAATTCTATATATATGCAATGACCCTTAGCAATTTTTCACAATTGAGCTCAAATGAGAAGGGAGTTTTTCATCTTTATAGAGCCCAAAACCTTCTAAGAGCCATAACTTCCTAACCATTTATCCAATTCACAACGTTCTTCAGTCTTGTAGCTACCAGAGGTAACCTCTTTGTCATTGGGGATACAAATCTTAAGTTTTTTATAGAAAGTTTTCACAATTTTTCTAAATCCCACAAAGGCTTAACTAAGAAACCAACATTAAAACATCAATTTATAAAAGTTAAACCCTTCCAAAAAACTCCAGTAACCTATCAAATGAAATAACATTAAAATAATAATAAAATAATTAATCTACCATGGTCATGACTTAGCCTAAATATAACTACTCAATGAGATAAGGTACTTAAAGGTTATAAGTTACACATTATACACTAATCCTTGGTTATGTTGTGACCATAGATGGCACCTAAGGGAAAGCACATGCAGGAGGGAGAACTATCCCAACCAAGGGAAAAACAATCAAGAACTAAAAAGGGCCAAGAATAGGCCCATGAGCAAGTAGTCAAAACCCATGCAATGGGACCTCTTTAGAAAAATTTTGAAGTGGAATTCATCTGAAAGATTCCTGAAGCAGTTGTGATAGAATAGTCTCATCAAGATGAGGCACTAGAGCCTAGAACAAACCTTGTGGTCATCCTAATGGAGGCTTGCCTTAAGAAAATCAAGTCCAAGGAGATCCATAAATCTATGCTCCAGAAGTTAAACATTGGACCCTTCTTGGAGTTTTCTCCTCCATAAGTTAAAGCTCAATTGTAGAACTCTCCCATGTGGTCCACAATCACTTCCAAGGGGTTGTGGTATATGGGGGAGAAACATACCTATTCTAGAATAATCAACAAGCTAGTTCAACACTCAAAATCAAGGACATTTTAGTGTCATACTTGATGAAAAAAAATTTTGAGGCCCTTGGATTGCTAAAAACTAGTACCAACCTTGGAAAAATTCCAATGTAGGTAGATTATAGTGTTAAGGAAGAATGGATGCAGTAGTGTTATGGAGTGGATTGTAAGGAGTTTAGTGCACTCACCATTGTGGAACATGCATAATTCAAGATTGCATTCTTTCATCTTAATCCCACAATGAGGAAAAGAAAGATCATAGCTTTCCCTACCTATGTGTGCATTGCTTTAAGTAATAGATTCCTAGTTAACCTTCTAGAGCTGATCTATCTTGAGATAGATAAGCACTTCAAGGAGAACAAATGTGGAAGGAAGGCACTCCCCTATCTATGTTTCATCAAAAAATTGTGCAAGAGGGGAGGCATAAAATGCTACACAAAACACACTATTAGATGCATTCAAACCACCTCTTAGGTAGAAATAATAAAGGACAAAGTGTCTACAAAAGTGATCTAGGAAGAGGAGTAGCAACCACCACCTCCACCACCCACTCATGAAACAACACTAGAATCCCACATTTCCCTTGAATGTATGCATGAACTTTGAGAGTAGCTCTTGCAATAGTAGTAGTAGCAAGAAAGAACAAGTGGTGGTGATCCATCTATGTATTAAGTAGTGATGAGTCACATCAATAAAGTGGCCCAAATCATAAGCTAGATGGAATGTGTAGCACCAATTTCCTTAACCCAGAGAAGGCAAGTGTCTACAAGGTCAAATACACACATCTAAGAGGTAACAGTATCACTCTCTAAGAATGCCACTACCTTTTTGGTACATTTAAAGAAAGGTGAGGGGGCAACTATCTTAGTGATTCAGCACCATAAGCAAGAGATGGTAACTGAAGTCGTTGCTGAAAAAGTGGTTGAAGCACCTAATGCATCCACAACATCTATACTAAATGTTTCTACACTCATAGATGTGTAGATGTTTGTAGGAACTATCAATGGTAGATTAACCATAGCCTAGCATGAGGAATTATTTGACCAACTAGTGGGAACTAGGTAATTGATTCCACATGTCTTTGATCTTTTGAATACCATCTCTACAACCTAGTTGAAGATACTTAAAGCAAGGGGCAAATGCATTATCATGAAAGGGCAACTCAAAATAGCTTATGCTAAGAACCAATACCTGGCTGCGAAGGTTGTCGATTTAAGAGCTTGTCTTATTAATCCTGTGTTGCTCATCTCAACATTGATACAAGATGAAGCTTTCAAATAACTTTAGAACAAACTTAAAAAGGTTGACAATGCCAAGGAGATGGAAATATTTGATTAGTCCTTGGCTAATGCCAAAATGCATAACATCTAGATGGACCTAGCCTAGATGCATTAGGAGAATGATATCATGATGGCAGAAAACCATCGCTTGTGGAATGTTGATGCGCAAAAGCAACAAATGTTAGATTTTATCTATTAATATTAGACGTAGATAGCTAGGGTGAACATAGAATTGAGGATATTGGTAACAAAAAGTAGAAACCTCTCCATGAAGGAAGTTTGTGCCCTTTGCTAGAAATTTGTAATTGCGATGGCCACATGAAAGAATGAGGCCCTAAAGTTTGAAAGGGTCAAGAACCATTATAGATATTAGGTTGGTCTATAGATAGAAGTTAATGAGAAGCACATCCAATTAGTGAAGGTAAAGTGAAATGATTCCCTCTAGCAACTCCAACAAGGAGGTGATGTCTGGCAGGGTATCTTGATGGGTTGAATGCATACAATAAGGCTAAAATTTTCCTGAAGGAGTTATAGACTAAAGAGATGACCGAATACATGGAGATTGTCGATCTCTACTATGCAAATCTAGTGATGTTGAGTACTAAAAGGCCATGGTCTAAATTGGAGAAATAAGTGACAAGCTTGTACTTTTTATACAAGGTAGAGTTCAAGCACCATAAAGAGATCAAGTAGAATCTTGAGACAACAAATGAAAAACTTGAGGTTCTTAAGCTAAAGTTCACAGATCAAAGATCAACCACTAAGAACCTGGCTAAGAGAATGAATGATTACTAGGAGCTATAGAATGCTCTTAGGGTGTTCAACATCAAATACAAATAGTTCACTACTTGGTTCATGAATGTGAAGGAGCTATTTTCGATAATGTCTTATCTATGGGATATCTCCATTCTAGCCCACATTGGTGATGTAGCATCGATTGTGAATGATTCCTAGAGTAATGAGGAGAAGATGAAGGCATTGTTGGATACCTTCCATCTTCTACCAAAAGGTGCAGTTGTGGCAAGACAACCACTAAAACTACCTTAACCATTGTGTGTGTCTAAAGTAGGGGAAGGGCTCTTAAAACCTTAAGAGCCTTCACCACCTAGGACCATTTGAACTTCTTCATCATCTTCATATTGTGACAGGAGTTGTATTTTTCAGTTTTTATTCTGGTGTTCAATTTTTTTATCCTAAACATCAAAATCTTGTAATGATTGTAAATTTGTGCAGTTGGGAACTTAGTTTTTGTGGTCTTTGTTTTGTATATCTGTAGTCAGTAAATAATATCATAGCTAACCAAAATTTGTAGAAAACTCAAGGATAATTTTTCATTTAGTCATGAGGATATGATGAATTGTAATTATTGGGTCATGTCGACGGGATGCCCTCGACACAAGGTTTGACCTATTGACATGTACTTGTCCATAGGGTATCCTATCTTTATCTATAAATGTGCACCTACCTATCACATTTATGGTAATTTTTAATAGTTTTAGTGAAGCACATATAGTTTTTCCTCCCATAGTAGGAGTCAAAAAGTAGATAGATCTTTATTCAAGAACTGTTGTACCTAAGCACTTTATTGTGGACAATAATAAAGATGAGCTTTTTTGATAAACCTTGAAATACTTAGACTAGATTACTTATTTTCTTAATCATTTAATATTTAAGAAATTTACTTTAAGTATTTCTAAATAATTAACTAACATCATTTAAATAGTAAACATAAGTACAACCACTTTGAGCATATGCTTAGCACTTGGTAATCCAAGTAATGCTTAACGTTTGGTAACCCAATGATGCTATATCATGTTCAAGATGTGTATAGAAAGTGGGAACATATGCTTATGTTAGGATTAGTTAAGTAATTAAATACTTTATTATTTATTGTTATCCTTAGGCAACTTAATTCATAAAATAGAAAATGATAAAAATCATATTTCTCAATTGTACTTAATCATATAATTGCACTTCACAAGTGGAACTAGGAAGACAATGATTGCAACAATTAGATTCACCTCCTAGAACTAGTGCATTTAGAAACCTAAAGTCTTTGTAATTTGACCAAATCTCATAGTGGACACTAGTGATTCATATGGGTGGATGTAGGATATACTTATTGCTCATCATCCTTGATGATTGAAGATGGCTCCAAAGAGAGGAGCATAAGGAGGACCCTCATCGGCTACAAGTAAATGACCAAGAGGCCATGGTAGAGGTCAAATAGAAAAATAAGAACCAAAACATGTGAAGTAGGAAGCCTAATCTTTTAACATTCATTAGGAAACTCTTGCTACCAGACAGTTGGCCTAAGGAGAGGCAGAGGAACCACAAGTGCAAGGAAAATGCCTCACATTCTCACAAGACTACCTCTAAGCTATCCAAGGAAAGTCAATCCTAACCAAAGTGATTGTGGAGATAAAATTTGGCCCATTCATAGAATTTTTTCCAACAGTGGTAAAAACACAACTCAAAGCATCACCACTGTAGCCCATCCTATTTAATAATAGAGAATGATACCTTGGGGAGACATATCAATTCTAGCATAATAAAGAAGAAGGCACCATGGTAAACATTAAACGAGTCTCTATGTCATATTTAGTCAATACAATAACTAAAGCTCTCAACATACCTAATGAAGGAGCAAAAGTAGCACATCTATCCACTAGATCAAATGTTGAAACTAGGAAATTATGGTTCAAATGGACATATGGTAAAGAGGATAAGGAATATTATGAGTTAATTTTAAAAGAAAGAATTTATTTTAAAATTGGCACCTATCACTTGTTCTCAACAAAAGGGATAAATAGATTATCCACCTATGTAGCCAAAGGAATTGCAATTCTGATGGAAAAATATAATACTAATTTTGCATCACTCTACTTTATGGAGATCTAGAGGTGGTTTGAAGAAAAGAAGGAAGAGAACCAACACTTCCATTTTCTTGCCTTATTAGGAAGTTGTGAAAATATGTTGAAATCCTAGGATATACTAATGACTTTTCCATGAAGGTCCAGAACTCCTCATATGCTAAACTGCTCAAGCCAACACCACCTAAGAAAGACAAGGGTGAGGAACAACTCAATGTTGGGGAACCCACAAAAATCATTGAACAACAACAATAAGTGGTTCCTAGTGGTCAACAATAGCAATAATAAGAGCAATAGAACTAGGAAGAGCAATAATAGTAGCAATAAGAATAGCAGCAATAGTAAGTTCTACCACCACCATTGTTGGATTACAGATCGTTAATGAGTCATCTATAATAGATTATAGAAATTATCAATTGGGGAATAAGGAAGGATGCCAACTTCTATAGAGTTATTGAAAATCCCATTTAGCCTACCATTTTTTTAGATCCTATGAGTGGACTGATATCATTATATTCATGAGGAGGGAACCAATGGTCACAATAGATCTTTGGAAATGTTGCATTATTTCAAGTGGTACTAGAAACTAGAGAATGAGACACAATTGTGGTAATGTAGCACTCGAATGTAGTGAAAGTAGTAGAATTAATGAGATCACATTAAATAATTATTTAATATATTTTTTGTGCCACTAGTAGATCTAACTAGAACTAGAGATGCTCAAATTCTAGTTGGGACCTCAATGACTCCTATAGACCATGAAGATGTGCTAGACTGACTGCTGCATAGTAGGCATGTAATGACAACACTTTTTCACATCCCAAGTAATGTCACTACAATGCAATCAAAATGTATTACAACCAAAGGTAAAGTAGTCATCGCACAGACCTAGGTGGAGCATGTAGAAACTAAAATTTTAAAATTACAAGAAAAACTCATAACTCTAAGGGCAAAGTGCAGAGATCCCACTCAATTCATTGCACCTAACAAGTTAGAATAATTCAGAATAGAGTAGATCAATCACCTAATTAGGAAAAATAAGCAAATAGAAAATGATAAGGAGAAAGAAATGTGGAATTTCTCAGTAGCTAAAGCCCAAATGTATACACATGCTAAGGCACTCACTAAAGCCCTATAAGAGAATAAAAAACTCACTATAGATAATATGTAGTTGATCACTATGGAGAAATAAAAGAACATCTTAGAGAAAATCATAAACTAGTTAAGAGAAAAATTGGATAGGGTCAACCAAGACATGAGCCACCTTGCACGAGAAAATAGGACCTTCTCAATGAAGGAGGTACATGCTATTTACTAGAAATTAACTATTGAAATCAACATGTGGTAGAATAAGGTAAAGTAACATGAAAGGCTTAAGGAATAGTTTTGTGACCAGATAGGGATGTACAAGTAGATCAATGAAAATGAGATCCAGATGGTGAAGGCCAAAATTAGTTCCATTTTAGCATAGAATCCTAACTGGCAACCCATCATAGATAGTTATGCCCATGTCCACTAGGTAGAAGTAAAAAGTAAAGACCTATAGATAGAATATTTTAAAAAATACATGGGGTTAGCTAACCTTTCTTATGCTAACTTGGCCATGTTAATAGCAGGTAGGCCTAGAAATGAACTAGAATAACAAGTAGCAACCATGTGTGCACTATACAAGAAGGAGTTTGCAAATTTGAAAGATGCTTTATAGAAACTTTAGGTAGGAAACTCTAAGCTAGAAGTAGTTAAGGCTAGCTACCATGGGTAGAAAGATGTAGTAGTAGACCTAGCCAAAAGATTATCAGACTATCATGAACTATGAGAAAAGGCTAGGGCTTTTGAACAAGAAAGAAGATAGTTTGTGGCATGATACGTTAAAGCCAATTAGATGTTTTCACAGCTACCATGTCCATGAGATGTACTAGCTCCATCACACATTGAACAACAAGCATGAATGGTACATGACCTAAGAATAAAGGAAGAAAAGCTTTAGGCACTCCTGAATCGATACAAATTCTAGAAGGTTGATGAAAAGTGGAAGAAACTAATAGAAGATACACCACCACCAGGTACTACATAAGGCTACATCAAGCTTCATCCAAATTTCTTTTTCTATTAAATTTTTTCATGTCATGTCTTATGTGTCATTTTTTTTACACACCATTGTAACATAAAGAGTCATGTAAATAAGTGTCATGTACATCTATCTTCTAATTTTGTAAGGAACTCTATTCTCATTTTGTTTTAACTTGAGGACAAGTTTTCAGTCAGTTGTGGGGGTATGATAGAATGAATTTTTAAATGGTTGTGATATTGGGTATCCAATATCAAAGTTCTGTACATATCTAATATTAAAGCCTAATCTATGACATTGGATATTCAATATCGTGCCACACGTGCTATAAATACAACACTTAGATGCATGGTCCAACAAGAATTTCATCCATCCTTACCAAAACATTTTTTAGTGTGTTTTAGCAATTTTAGTTCTAAATACCTAGTAGTGTGTGTCCACAATGTGGTTTTAAGTGATTATATGAACTCTTTATTCAAGAATCTTGTACTTGGACACAAGTGTGACTAGCAATAAACATTTCCACTTAGTTTCTTTATTGTTTACTTAGAATAATGATTACTATTTTGACCTAAATGCTTTCTTAGTTAATGTTTACCATTCATTGAATTTTACTTTCAATATTGATAAGTGATATGGATATGATTGATTTCAAGTGCTAAGTGTAGTTATTTGGTAACCCAGTAGTGTTATCACTTGGTTTGCTCAGTAGTGGCACACTTGGTAATCCTAGTTATGACTACATGATTCCAATGCATGTATGGTAAATTAAGAATGGGTGTCCATTTCTTAGGATAGAATAGATTCATTAACTATTTACTTAGACTTAGAAATCATTACTATTTCATAATGTTTACTAGGAGTAAGATGGCCAACACAACATTAGTTATCATATACCTCACTATGAGTTAAATTATACCTATAGATTTTACTAAGTCACATGGTAAGCCAATGATCTTAAAATTTAACAAATTACTAGCATATTCACATTACCTCATCCAAAGATTACCATCTAGTCATGCGTGAACACCTATGACTTGTATGATTGGGTGTTGGATTACTCCACTGCTCATCAAGAGGTATGGCATGAATGACAGAAATGCCAACACTAGAGTGCTTTCACATTTTAGATTGGAAGGAACTATTCATAAAACATTGTTGCTTAATGAGTCATGGATTGGCCATGTTAATGAGGCCTCATTAATGCATTATTTAATGCATTGACATGGCTCCATCAATGCAAGGCCTATTCTTTCCTATAAATACATGCCAACCCACCATGTTCAGGCATCATCTTTTCATAGTTGTAGTGAAAGCTCTTATGGTTTTAGAATTTAAAAGTTAGAATATTTTCCTAAGTGCCCATACTAGGAGTCATTGAGTGTATTCAAGCACTGTTGTACTTAAGCATGATAGTGTGTGCAACAATAAAGATGAGCTTCTTGATAAACCTTGTAGCATTCTAGATAGCTTAATGTTTTATTCATACATTTAACATTTTCAGTTATTTATTCAATGTTCTTTAGTAATTAAGCTAATTAAGTAATTAAGTGAGATAAGCTAAATAGTGAATAAGTAAACACATAAGTACAACTGCTTTGAGCATGTGTATGATGTTTGATAATCCTAGCAACACTTAATGCTTGGTAACCCAACAATGTTATACATGTTCAAGATGTGTACAACAAGTAGGACAAGATACTTATGATAGGACTAGTTCAACAATAGTTAGCCAATTAGATTAAACTAGATATCAAATTATTTTATTCTCTATCCTATTTATTTTAGGCACTAAAACAATAAAATATAAAATGATAAAAATCATGTGCCTCAGTTACATTGAAACCATACCATTGAGCTTCACAAGTGTAGTTGTGAAGACAATGAATGTCTTCAACATCCAGTGTACTTCCTATAAAGCTAGTACACTAAAAAAACTATAGAGTCCATAGATTTTAAGTTGATCATGCATGAACGCTTTGTGATTCGTATGGTTAAGCATAGGGGTACTTGATTGCTCATCATTGGTGTTGTTGCTAGGGACTCTTTTTGTTTGAAATGTGTGCTATCTAGGTTTAGTAAACATCATTAACATTGTTGGACAAACCCTAAGGTCAACATCATTCTCATAAATAATATAATCACATAAGCACACTAATATTTTATTTATTTTGAAAAATGTCTTCATCTCATAGGTGAGATGATATGAAACCACCCATCCCTCAAGAATGCAAGGTGGTATATACTCATCCCGATGAGTAGGTGTTTGATTTCATCTTCATCCTACATTAGGATAAACAATTGCAATGGTGTGATATGGAAGGTAACATGTAATGCCTCCCGATCAGTCTGTGCGCCCATGATGCTACTTTAAACTCTTAAAAAGTTAGACATCCAAGATCTTTAAGAGGAGCACATTGTGCATGATTATAACTACCAGGACTACCATTCCACTAGAAAATAATGTTGGAGAGGTTGACACCAAGAGAAGCACTATGAGTTGGTGAAGGGAAAATAGTTCACCAATCCTTTGTTCCTACTTGACCAAAATGACAATGAGGTTCCTTCCTCTAAGGACTCTCAACATGAAAATTCTCCACCCCTTATTACTAGTGATGGGGATGCAATCCTAAATCTATGGCCCACTATCAACAATCGAGATTTAGGAAAAGATGGCAATCAAGGCAGGGGCTTGAACAAGCATCAAGATGATAAGAAAACTAGTGAACATGGCTATGATAACTAAATGGAAATTGGAAGATACCATGGTGGTGGTAGTCCTCCTTCCTCATCACCCTCTTCATTTGCATCTTCTTCTTCTTCCTCTTCTAGTTTTTACAAATGTCACAAATAGAACAACCATAATGGAGGTGAACAATAGGACAATAATAATGATCACTTGATCCAAGATAAATGAAGGGGTAGCAGAGGACATCATCAATGATATTGAAATAATTATGATGATGAGCCTTTACTGGAAACTTCAAGCATGCTTAACATTGTACAAGTAGTCAAGATCCTAACCAAGAATTAAATCAAGTGCTTGGACATGAATAATATCCCAAGATTTGAGGGGGATATAACTCCAATCCAAAAAATCATCTACAAGATTTTCATGATGCCTACACCTTAAAAAATATAGAAAATGACTAGCAAAAATTGAAACTATTCCCCAGGACACTCATCAAAGTGGTAGAAAGCTAGTATCAATCCTTGCAATCAAAATCCATCCATAGATGGAGTATCATGCTATAACTATTTAATGATAAATACTAGATGTATTCCAGAGTGTCTAATCTAAGAAGGAAAATCCAAGATTGGAAACAAGAAACACATGAACCCTTGGATGCCACCATGGGAAGATATTATTCTCCCTTACACCAATGCCTTAGTTATGGTTATTCTTAGAGAAAACAACTCTACCACATCATAGATGGGCTCAAAGTGGAAACCAGAAGAACTCTTGGGGTTTATGCCCAAGGGAGACTATTCAAACTAAGAGCTTATCTGATCTAAAGGTTGATAGAGTAGGTAGCAAAAGATGAAGGTGAGTTGAGAAAGAGAGAAAGTGTAAAAAAATATAATAAGGATCCTTCCATCACGAAAAGAGAGGTTTGATTCTGTGATGAGGAGTCACCACTCGATGATGTGATGAATAGAAAAACCTTGGCCATCCAAAAATTTATTTTTGATATTTTAGAAAAGGTTAGTTATTCCAAATCTTATGAACAAAAACAAGCTTACTATCCAAGTGGAGCTTCACCACAATCTTATGAGTAATACCAGCAATGGTAGAAACCATAGTTGTAGGAGATACCACCACTAAGATAGTAGTACCCTTACAGATAACTAGATTTATATGGGTATTATGTTCAACAACTTATTTCTCCACATGGCTTTGCCAACCATGCCTCCTTCCAACATCACTATTATTCTCTAGAGCACCATCGAACTCATTCATCATATACTCAGGGGAAGCCCTCATATTCATACCATCCTCTGCATCTATCTACACACATCCATCTACCCTCAACCTAGTTACCTCTTGCTCCATCTATGCAGGGTAAAATTTCACCACAACCACAAAAATGAAGTGTTATAAGGTCTGTAAATTTACAACCAGCATTCTAGTTGAGTAGTTCAAAAAATAGATCCAAGAAATGATCATTTTTCTAATCCAATAGTCCTCCAAAACCCTCATAACCTAATGTGGATAATCACCCTATATCTCCAACACCCTCATCCTTTGCATCAAACACATTTTAGGGTCCTTCAAACCAAACACCACCTCAAATCTACAATGTGATGTTAACTCATGTTGTCTCCAATTAGATCAAGGCTAGAAACTTTCCAATAAAGAGATCTGAATTAAGAAGTCCTATTATTTACTTAAAGATCATTGGACATGAGCCATGCAAGGCTCTTTTTGATTTTGGTTTTTGTATCAATTTCATCTCCAATGACATGTACCAAGCCTAAAACCTGCCACCTCTCAAAAAGAGAAATATCTATTTGAAATTGGTAAATTAATCAATCATTATCCTTTGGAGGAGATTATGACTATAGTCTATGAGTGGTCCTATCTTGCCAATTTTCTAGTGATCAAGGTAGAAAACTACAAAGGTAACTTCCCCATCATTATGGAACATGCATGGTTAAGCACTATTAATGTCAGAATGGGCATCAAGGACCTCTCCTTGGAAATATCCAAGAAGAATGAATTTAGTGAACTTGAGAAGAAGCAAGTTCCATGCATCGTGTTTAGTGATAATAGGTGCAATTGTGTACAAAAAATCTAGTCCATTAAAAGTACATTCATTAAAGCATATAATCAGTGTGCACATGAAACCAATATCCAAAGGTGCTTGTATGTAGCAACCACAAAATAGGAGGGTACCCAGTGGATACCAACTATCTCTAATAGCATCACACTATGCATGGAACCCTCTAAGTGCTTGAAATATGCTTATGTTGAGGGCATGGATAAACTTGAACAAGTTCATCACCAACTCTCTAATGATGAAGTTGATGATACGTGTTGGGAAGAGTTGGTAATCCTTGAACATTTCAAGCTAGAGCCCCTAGAGTTAAACACTTTACTAGCTAGCATGGAGTATGCATTTTTAAAAAATGGCAAGCTGGTTATAATCAATGCAAATCTTGCTCCAATACAAAAATAAAAGTGATTGAAGGTGATCAACAAATGGTTGACAACCTTTTCTTGGTCATATCCTAAACTGACTAGAATTGATCCAACCATATGCTAGCATCATATCTACATTGAGCTAACCATGAAGCCAAGAAGGTAGCTGTAGAGGAGGCTAAACCCCAAGTTGAAGTAGATCATCAAAGAGAAAATAGAACAACTCCTCAAGGTAGGGTTCATCTATCCTATCATAGATAGTGAGTGGGTTAGCCCACTCATAATTGTACCAAACAAAGGTAACCAATGGTAGGTCTACATCAACTTTAAGCTATTGAATATGATAAAATTTAAAGATTATTTTCTATTTCTATTTTTGGCCCAAGTGTTGAACACCATATCTAAGCATTGCTATTATAGCTTCTTGGATGGTTATAATGGCTATAACCAAATCTAGATTCCACTAAAAGATCAGGCCAAATCTAGATGCCATTCAGTCTATGTAATGTTCCTACAACATTTCAATGTTTGGTCTTTAGTATTTTTCAACAAAAAATTAGTACTGGGATAGAAGTATTTATGGATGACTTCTCTACCTATAGGGCTACATTTGGGCAAGCCTTAGACTACCTTGAGTAAGTAATGAAAATATGTGTTGAAACAAACCTTAGGCTCAATTGGTAGAAGATCAATTTAATGATCTATGAGGGCATAGTATTGGAACATAGAATTACTCAGGAAAGGATTGAGGTAGACTTGGAAAAGATAAGGATCATCCAAGAAATCACATGTCAACCAAAGATAGTCAAGGATGTCCAATCATTCCTTGGACACATTGGGTACTACCGACAATTTATAGATAATTTCTCTAAGATCACAAAGCCATTAGTCAAGCTTACAAAGAAACATGCTTCATTCATCTAGACCAAGGAGTCTAAACATGCATTTCAATAGCTAATGGAATAACTCATATAAAATCCAATTTTACAGGCACTAAATTGGTCTAGACCATTCCATATAATGATGAATGCATCTAATTATGTCTTGGAAGCTATGCTTACACAATTGGATGATAAGAAATATCCATATTACATCCACTATGCAAGCTGAAGCATTATGGTTCCATAATTAAATTATGACATAATTAAGAAAGAACTAATGGAAGTGGTGTATGCTGTTGAAAAGTTTAAATACTATGTGCTTGGCTATAAAGTGTTTGTGCACATATATCATAATTCCATCAACTTCCTAATGAATAAGCCAATAGTGAGCCCCTATATTATATGGTGGATTGTGATCTTGTAGGAATTCAATCTCACAATGGTATATTGAAAAGGAACTAAGAATGTGATTGCTAACCACCTCTCTCAGTTAATATGGGATGCTAAAGAGGAGGAAAACTTGCTCTTTGATTAATTTCTAGATGAACTACTCTTCATAGAAGTGAAAAATGACCAAGTTCCCACTGAATCAAAATGGTATGATGACATCCTCACTTAACTTCTCACTCAAGAGATGCCATAATATCTAGACTTTAGAAAGAAATAACAGTTTCTTCATCAAGCCAAGTACTTCATGGAAATCAATAGACATCTTTACAAGGTATGCGATGATGGCCTAATTCATTGGTATGTTCCTAATGCAAACCAATTACATGTTCTCTAGGATGCTCATAAAGGCCCTTAAAAAGGTCACTATGCAAGGAGATGCACGACCATAAAAATCCTAATGGTAGGATACTATTGACATACAATCTTTAGGGATGCCCATTAGTTTATCTGATCCTATGAATGTTGTCAATGAGATGGTGGGATGCTCACTCAAATGGAGGATGCTCAATAGTGGATTCAACTGTTGGAACGCTTTGACATATGGGACATTGACTTCATGGGTCCCATGACACCCATGTCTAATGGAAAGGCATACATCATCATGCTAGTCAACTACTACACCAAATGGGTAGAAGCAATAGCCATCACGAACTGTACATCATCCACTACTACTTGATTTGTAAAATAACACATTGTAAATAGGTTTGGGATGCCACGTGCACTCAATTTTGACAATGGAACCCATTTTATAGATTCCACCTTTCAAAAGTTGATGTAACAATTGGGGGTTAAACATAAATTAACACCCTATCATCCCTAAGCCAATGGTCAAGTATAAGTCACCAATAATGATATCACAAAGATCTTAACAAGGATTGTAAGCAAATATAGGAGAGATTGGATCACAAAACTCAACTATGCCCTTTGGGCCTATCACTCAATGTGGAAACTCCCTATAGGCTACTCTCCCTATGAGTTGGTGTATGGAAAACTTGCCCCACTTCTAGTTCAATCTGAGCTCCATACACTTTTAGTAGCCTGTGACTTGGACCTCAACTTGAGCCTAGCACAAAGAAAATGATTGATCAACCTAAATGTGCTAGTGGTCCTATCTTTAAATAAAATACATAAGGCATATAAAAAGAGGCAACATGACCTTATAATATCAATGATAAAATTTCAACATGGAGATAAGATTCCCAACTAGAACCCCACACACATACCTCAAAAAACAAAGTTCCAAACATTGTGGGAGGAACATTATATAATTGATAAAACTTTTTCTTCTGGTGCCATGTTGATCTACAAACCTAAAAGCCTAAACAAAAAGTGATTGATCAACATCTAACAAGTGAAAGCTTTCTTTGAGCCAAAGCAAGCCAGTGCAACTAATACTTCATTAGACGAACAACCATGCTATATATTCTGCATCTCCTTAGTTTTTCATCTTTTTTTTTACACATTTTTATTTTACACTTTGTTGATTTTTACCCATTTTTGGTTTTTCTTGAATATTTTACTTTATTTTTGTGTGACTTTTTATTAATTTTTTCTAATAAAAGTGCTTTATTACCATAGGACACAGTGCCAATGTTGTTGCTTACTAATGGTGGTTTGTACTTAATGTTTTGATTATTCATGTTTGGTTTCTAATTTCAAATTCTGATCTCTAATGACTAAGACATGATTTCCATTTCATGGAACAGGTAGTCAATGCATGGCATCTATCTAATCACAAACTCTATGGTTTTCCTTGTTTTGAAAATTTGAGGTCTCTTTCATTAAATAAACTTTTAATAAATTTGTGACCTTGGTAGTTTTTGAAATTGGGAAGGATTCAAAGGTTTGCATAGGATGTGACTTCAAGGGGACTCAATAATATTTGTACTCTTCTACTTGCTTGTGTGCATTGGTGCTTTCATTACTTTCTTACTATTCTGTATTCATAAATAAAGTCTTTGCATGGTATGGTTTCCACCAAAGTAAAAAAAAAAACTGGGAATTCAAAGCACATCCCATAGTCAAATAAATAGGCTACAAGCATTGGTAATGGGACTAGAAAGACATGTTACCCATCCCTGAAGGTCCCCTCTAAATAAGGCCTTCTCTTACTTCTTGCTTCTCTTTTCTTCTCTTTATGGAATGGTGGTTGTTTTGTGGGGTTATTGTTATGTCTTAATAGGGTGGATCACTCTTAAAGTGGTAATGTGAGGTCACTAAAAGTGATTGGTTTTGATTTGGACTAAGGATGGATCTTCTTAGGTTATTTTAAACACAAACTCCATAAGGGACTTCATGTGACCATAACTATGGATTTCATTCCATCCTCTCCATCATACACTTATGTTGTCCATCACTCACCTCACTACTAGTTTCCATGTTATGCTTGATGTCTTAGTTTGACATGTTGGAATTCTTAGATAGATTCTTCCTGGTTGGTCCTTAACTTTTCATAACCATTAATGGACTATGGGGCCCATAGACTCCTTAGTTGAGATTATGCAAGAGTAAAAAGAACATGTGCCTACTATGGGGAGGACCCACGTGAATCTCTTGGGTTTGGATAGTTAAGCCCTTTACCTTGTACATTACTGCAATCGTATCTTTCATGTGCCCCATTGTGCATCCAACTTTGTGCTCATTAAACATTCATAAAATTTCATTCTCTAACTATTTTCTCAATTTTCTGAATTCTATACACTCCAACATCCTCTTCTACTATTTTCATCATGTTCATGGATTTTTAGGCTTCCATTTGATCCCCATTCTACTTTAAAACTCCTTGTATTTTCAAAGTTATTCCAAAGTCAATGGTGGTCAACAGCTACATCCGCTAGGCCTAGTCGACATAGTCAACCCTGTCAATGGGACCTCATCAACTAGGCCCCATCAATGTAATGCAAAATAATCTATAAATACCAACAAACACTTTGAAATTTTTATCATTTTTTTCACAACAAGAGAGGAATTTTTGCTATTTTCTAGAACCTATAACTTTTTGACCATTTGTCCAAATCACTCCATTCTTCAATCCTATAGCTACAAGTGGTAAGCTCTTACTCATGGGGGCCAAAAACCTTAAGGTTTCTAATGAAAATTGTTTCTCCCCTAAAGGGTTAATGAATACAATGATATTAAACCATCAATTTTGAAAGTTTAAACCTTTCAAAAAACTTTGGTATGACTATAATCAATTATCAATATCAAAATACAAATAAACTAATGATTAAAATTGATTAATCAGTTATAATCACAACTTAGTTAGGTGTAAATTTTCTAATGAGATATGGTATCTTAATTGTTTCACATTACACAATAATTGCTAACTCATGGTCATGGTGGGATTACAGATGGCACCAAGATTGAAATGACCATAGGAGGAAGGATCATCTCACCAAAGGAAGAAATGACCTAGTGCTAGAAGGGGCCAATAAGAACAAGCCCAAGAATAGGTAGAAGAAATCCATGCAATGGGACCTCTTTAGAAGCAGCTCGAAGTGGAATGTTTTTGACAAATTCTTAAGGAATAGGCTACAATAGAATAATCATAGTGAGGAAAGGCACCTGGGCCTATACTGAGACTTGAAGTCACACTAACACAAGCCTGCCTCAACATAATTAGGCCCCATGATGTCCAATTCTTAGTTCTTTAGGAACTAAAATTTGGACCATTCTTGGAAACTACTCTAGTGGAGGTAAAGTCACAATTGCAAACCTCTTCCATGTGGCCAATCATCACTTCCCATGGGAAGTGGTACATGGGAGAGATGTACCTCTTCTAGAATAATAGAAGGGTAGGTTCCACTGTGAAGATAAATGACATTTAGGTGTCCTGCTCAATTGAAGCCATTTCTCAAGCTCTTGGGTTGCCTAATTTTGGGACACAATTGGCAAATATTTCTACACAAACTAATCCAAAGGTAAAAATAAAGTGGACCCAATGCTATTACGGGGTTGACTGTAAGGAGTTTGGCATACTCACATAGGCGAAGCACATGTACTTCAAGATAGCAACCTATCATGTCAAACCAATAGTGAGGCCTAGTAAGGTGACTACCTTTTTTGCTTGAGCATGTGCTACTCTAAGTCAAAACTTTCCATCAAATCTTCCATAATTAATCTATCTAGAGATAGAAATTTTTTTAAAGAGAATGAACATGGAAGGAAAAACCTATCCTTTCCATGCCTTATCAAAAAAATTTGCAAAAGGATAGGGATAGTTCACTATGCTAATGACATAATCAAGCATACTCCCATTGCCTCTTGGTCTAAAATGATGAAGGATAAGATGCCTGCTATGTCTAAAGAAGATAATTAACAACCACCACCTACTAAGGAAACAACATTGAAAGCCTGTGCTACCATTGAGCCTTGAGTAAAATCTAAGAATAGCACTTGTAGTACTTGGTGGGGATCCATCTATGTATCAACCTACAGTGAGTCACCTTAATGAAATGGCTCAAAATATTAGTCAAATGGAGGGAGGTGGACCAATATTTTCAACCCAAAAAACATAGTTGCTACAAGATTAAATCCCAATGCCCACGAGGTAATGGTATCTCTCTCTCATCACCATTTATTCCCAAAAATCTTTGGGAATGCTGCCTCCTTTTTGATGTACTTGGAGGAGGGTGAGGGGTAGTTATATTGGTGATGAAACATCAAGGGTAGGAGACAGTTGTAGAAGTGTTTGCTAAAAGAATTGTTGAAGCACTTAATGCACCTATGGCATCTGTTCTAGATGTTTCTACACTTAGAGATGCAAATGTCTGCAAGAACTTTCAGCAAAAAATTTAGTGTAGACTAGCATGAAGAACTATTGGATTGACTAGTGGGGACTGAGTAATTGATTCTAAACATCTTTGATCTTCCAAATACCATTTCTACAACCCATTTGAAGCTGCTCGAAGCAAAGGGAAAATGTATCATCTTGGAGGAGCAACTTGAAATAGCTCAAGCATAAAACCAACACTTAGCTATGGAGGGTGCTAAATTGCATGCCTGTTTTATTGATCCCACACTCCTCAATCCTACAATAATAAGAGATGAATATTTTTAGTAGTTTCAAGAGTGATTAAAACAAGTTGAGAAGGGAATGGTGATGGTCTTCTTTAACTAGTCTATAGCAGAAGCAAAGACCTATTTAGTTCAAAAGGACTTGGATGAGATGTGCCAAGAAAATGAAATGTTAACCACAAAAAATCATTGCCTATAGAATGTTGATGCACAAAAACAAAAAATGCAAGAATTCATCCATCAATAGTAGGAAAAGCTAGCTAGAGCGCATACAGAATTGTAGAAATTCATAGTACAAAATCGTAATCTCTCTATGAGGAAGTCCATGCCTTACACTAAAAATCTACCATGAAAATTATTACATGGAAAAATGAGGCTCTAAAACTTGAGAGTTAAAAATTACTATAAATAATAGGTTGGCCTATAAAAGGTGATGGATGAGAAACATATCCAAGTGGCTAAGGTGAAAATAAATGAGGCCCTTTAGCAACTCTAGCAAAGAAGAGAGGTGTGGCAACTTATCATTGATGGGATGGATTCCTACAATAAGGTGGAGATCTACATGAAGGATATGCAAATTAAAGAAATGATAGAATATATGAAAGTGGCCTATCTTTGATATGCAAATCTAGCAATGCTAACTACCAGATGGCCATGATTAGAACTCGAAAAATAGATGGCCAACTCATATTGATTGTACAAGGCTAAGTTCAAGCACCACAAGGACACTAAGAAAAACCTGATCATGACAAATGTTGAACTTGAACTTCTCAAGGAAATATTTATTGATCAACAATCAATTTCCAAGAACCTAGCTAGGAGGTTAAATGATTATCATGAGTTGCAAAATGTAATCAAGGCCTTCAACATCAAGTGTAAATAATTTGCTGCTTGGTTCATCAATACTAAGGAGCTATTTCTAGTAATCCCCTATCCTTGGGATGTGCCCATTCCACCCCACATTGGCAAAGATACATGGACTATGCACAATCCCAAGAGTAAGAAAGTAAAAATGAAAGCATTGTTGGATGCATTCTACCTTCCACCAAAGGTTGCAGTAGCAGCAAGATAGCCACAATAGCATCAACTACCTCATGTGCCTGATGCTAGAGATGGTCTGTTAGAGCCTTAGGAGTCTCCACCACCTGGGAGCATGTGATCTTTTCAGTTGTATTCATACCATCAAAGGACGTGTTGTCCAATTTTAGTTTGATGTTCAATTTTTTATCATGAACACCACCAATTTATAATTTTGTTGATTTGTACACTTGGGCACTTATTTTTGTCATGATAGTTTTGTTACATCATGTGCTAGTTAATAATTTGATACCTTTCCAATTTTGTAAGGAACTTGAGGATGACTTTTCATTCATTCATAGGGGTATGATGGGTCATGGATTTGCTGGATCAATGAGGCCTCATCGACTAGGGACCATTGACTGGGCCACATTGACAAGGCCTCATTGACCAAGCCACATCAATTAGGCTTTGTTGATACATTGTTTGATGCATTGATGTGGCCCCATCAACGTAGGGCTTGTTCTTACCTTTAAATACATGTCAACCCATCATTTTTAGGCATAATCTTGTCATAGTTTTAGCAAGGCTCTTCTAGGTTTTACATTCAAAAGTCAGAATATTTTCCTAAGTGCCCATAGCAAGAGTCATTGAGTGTACAGATCTTTATTCAAGCACTATTGTACCTAAGCATGATAATGTGTGTGGCAATAAAGATGGGCTTCTTGATAAACCTTGCTACATTTTGGATAGCTTAATGTTTTATTCATGTATTTAATTTTTTTAGTTATTTATTTAATGTTCTTCAATAATTAAGTTAATTAAGTAATTAAGTGAGATAAGCTAAATAGCGATTAAGTAAACATATAGGTACAACCACTTTGATCATGCATATGATGTTTGGTAATCCTAGCAAAACTTAATGCTTGGTAACCCAACAATGTTATATGTGTTTACAATGTGTATGGGAAGTGGGACCAGATACTTATGTTAGGACTAGTTGAATAATAGTTAGCCAATTAGATTAAAATAGATATTAAATTACTTTATTCTCTATCTTGTTTATTTCAAGCACTGAAATTATAAAATATAAAATTATAAAAATCATTTACCTCAATTACACTTAAACCATATCCTTGAGCTTCATAAGTGTAGTTGGAAAGACAACAAACATCCTCAATGTCCAATTTACTTCCTAGAGAGCTAGGACACCAAAAGACTATAGAGTCTATGGAGTTTGACTAGATTGTGCATCAATGCTTCATGATTCATATGGTTGAGCATAGGGTAACTTGACCACTCATCATTGCTACTTAGTACCCCTTAATGGAAACGGCGTAACATGGCCTCAAATTTAGAGGATTGAAAAAAGGTACTTATTTTTGATATTATGAATGGATGTTAAGGAACTCTAGATAGCTTGATCATTGTTATCCACAAAAGAGAAGAGGAGGTAACACTAGGTTTGGAGGAGGGCTCAATTGCAAAATAAGGTATGTTGGTGGATAACATTTCCTTGATACCTCTTACCTTATGATTATCTTAACTTAGAATTATGCTAGCCTCTAGGAGCTACAAAAAATTCATTTTTTTTGAAACCCATGTTACAGTTAAATAGTATTGATGTGGTGCTACTTTAGGAAATGAAACTTGATGTCTTTCCTTGAAAAGGGTTGGTGTAGATGGATGGAATGTGAGGTCCCAATTAAGGCTTTAATGGTAAGCTAGTTTACATGTGGAAAAATAGGCTTGTATTTTAGAATAGGGTGGTTTTCTCTAGCTTTGTTGGTATTAAAGATGAGGAAGTGAAGATTTTGAATTTCTATTACCTAGTTNAAAGATGAGGAAGTGAAGATTTTGAATTTCTATTACCTAGTTTTCACCTCTTTGTGGACAAAGTTTAAGAGGTAGCCATTAAACATTAATTTTAAAATAGATTAGATTCTAGTTGGTGATTGTAACTTTACTAGAAGACAAAAAGATAGATCTAGCTTATCAATCCAAAACGTTGAGGGTAAATTCTTTGATGAACCAGAGCATTTTGAAAATAGATAACTCTAGAGGGATGGTAGTTTTCTTCTTACTTGAATTGGTTCCTCATTCCTTATTCATGCTAGGTTTAGGACTGTTTGGTTAGTAAGGCCTTCTTCTAGGCATTCTCTAACCATAGATCAATTTTTTGCGAGTGGAGAGTAAAGGTTCTTACTAAAGCTTCATTTTAGTTTGAGAATATGTGGCTTTCAAAGAAGTTCTTTTAGTTTAAGCTAGATTATATTTGGAAGTAGGATGCTACTAGCACTAGGTCTAAAGGTGTGATGAAGAAGCTTTTAGAGTTTTGGTAATTTTCTCATAGCATAGGAAATAGACATAACTCCCATCAACATTGGAAGCTTTAGAGTAGATTGAGTAGATCTAGGTCTAGGTGGGCTTACTATCAAAGTGGAAATTGATTATGTAGGGTCTAATGAAGGTAGAGAAAGAAGTGAGATGTTTGACCCATGAGAAGAAGGTTTACTAGAAGTAGAATTTGAAGAAAAGGTTGCTAAAATAGGAGGACTAGAATGCAGCTCGTGTTGCTCCTAGTCTTCTAGAAGAAATGGTTTCTTACATTGTAACCTCAACAAATAATTACTTTTTACAGAGGACTTTGACTAAAGAGAAAATAAAATATGTGATCATGGATTTGTTGAATCAAAAAACACTAGGGTTAGATGATTGGAACTTTGAATTCCTTAAGCATTACTAGGACATCATAGGAGAAGACTTGGAGGGGTTGTATCATGTAGGATTTAAATTTGGCACCTTCCATAAGGTTTGGAATGAAACTCACATTGTCATGCTCTCCAAAAAGGATGTGGTGCAATCTTCATAAAACTACAAGTTGATTAGCTTCTGTAATAGTTTATATAAAATCCTTTTCAATGTTCTAGTTAATCATTTAAAACATTTTCTCTTAGGCATAATTGAAGAAGGCTAGTCAAGGTTCATTTAAGATAGGAACATTGTTAATTAGCCCTTGAACTAGGTACATACCCATCCTATTTCATCCATGTGGGTATGGGCTCAAGGATTTCTGGAAGCAAGCCCTTATATTTGTAGCTAAACTTGCATGGAAGGTCTAGTCTTAGGAGGATAAAAATTTGGTGAGTTACATCTAAATGTGTTACCCTAATATGTGGGCTTATGCTACTAGGTCCTCTAAGGTTTGGAATACTATTAGGAGAGAGTGAAATTTTTTTCAATCATTAGGGTCATGCTTATGTGAATGATTGGACATCCTAGTGGTAGCTTTGCTAGCTATAATTGCTCATCATAAATTGATATGGAAATAGTTCTTGGATGTTGCTACCTTTTCAAGACATTCTTCTAGAGTCATAGTTAAGCAATGGTATGATAGGAGGTAGTGGCATATGCCCTTATCCTTGCATGATAGTAGTAGATAAACTCAACTTGGGTAGCTCCTAGATTTAATCCATAGGAAAGACCCTCCTAGTTCAAGTGAGGGGGATGTTTTACACTTTGAATCCATGAATGACAAACAGTGGATGTCCTCTCTATTTACTCACTCTTTTGTCAAAGTCCAAGATTGGAATTTAATCTATAGACTTTATTGTAAGCCCAAGGTCAGGTTTTTTGTTTATCTTTTGACCTAGTATGTAGTCCTAACTCAAGACAAGTTATAGAAGCATGGCTTTGTCATTGCATCCTATTTTCATTACAAATATCACATGATTGAGAAATACTGAAATTAGCAACCTCACTTGAAAATCTTGTAATTATATCCATAATTTGTGCATTTGACTTATGAAGATTTGGTTAAGATACTTGATTACTCATACATTCAGAAGAGACTTATTGATTCATTGTATTTGAATTATTGTGTTGCTAATGTTCTATTCATAATCTTGGTTGAGCCCATTCTTGATCAAGTCTTACAACTAAATATAACATCTCTACAACCTTTGCTTGTCTTTTTTGTTGCATAAAACATTGGTTTCTTTCATGACATTATGCAAGTTCTTGTTCAATAATATTAACCTCTATTGTATCATGAAGTAATTCATCTTCTATAATCAAATCATCATTATGTGTAGGTATCCAACCATGTCCATGACCATGACCATGATCACATCCCCTCTGCAAAAGAACTACTTCTTGTGGTAGAGGTGCTTGCATATTTTTATCATTTAGAATGTTTACTAACTAATTTTCTTATTCATCTATATGTCCTCATTTATGTTCACATCATTTTCCTTCTCCATGTCCTCATCCTCATGTCTATTGTGTAATATTTAACTGTTGTTGAGTACATTCTTTTCTATTTTTCTCATGTGTTCATTAACTAAATGTTATATATTTTTTGGAGATGTACTACCAATATTTAAAATAAATAAAATTATCTTCTTAGAAAAATGAATAGAGAGGAGGCAACAAAGACTAATTGACATTAGGAATGAAATACTAAGAAAATTGTCTAAGTTCTCATAAACACAACCCTAGGATCTAAATGAATGGGCATAGAAAAAAGTATTATATCATCTAGGGCAAGGTTCCAAACCTATCAAGCTGAGGCAACAAAGACTAATTGACATTAGGAATGAAATATTAAGAAAATGGTCTGAGTTCTCATAAACACAACCCTAAGATCTAAATGAATGGGTGTAGAAAAAAGTATTATATCATCTAGGGCAAAGTTCCAAATCTATCAAGCCTTTTAAGTCGCTACCTCTATGTAAATCTATTCTCTGACAACATCGAACAGATCAATTAAAGAAGTATCTAGTTTAGGCCATAAACAAATTAAAAGAACTTGAAGCAATTGAAGCAAGTTACCAATAGTGGTAATACTAAAAAGATACAAATGTCATGCCAATTATAGAAGCTTTAATAAATATGTGTAGCAAAAGAAAGCTCTTAATATATATCCTTGACATAAAACTAAAACATTATAAACCCTATAAAATTGATGCCCTCATAGACTCAGGAGTAGAATTATCTTTGACAAGATGGCATACTCCAACTGATATTTTGGAAGAAACTATAAAAATGCATATCTAATTTAATATGTAACAAGTAGCTAGCATGTATAGAGTTATTATTTCCATAATATTAGGTAATAAAAAACCAATATAAAAGTCATACATTTTGAAAAAAATAGTTATGATTTATTAATAGGAAAAAATAACCTTGATAGATTAAATACATATACAATAGGAACTACCTATATAAAAATTCAAAATATTAAAATCCCTAGGCAAGATACTTATTATAGTAAAATATCCTTAAAAGAACAAAAAATAAAAAATATTAAAAATCAATGGGTAGTCAATTCAATAAATGAATTAAGTAGCAATTTTGAAACTATTACTAAAAGATTGAAACTTTTAGCTTTCGATGATCCTACTGTGTTTTGACAAAAAAAAAACAATATTGGTGTTAGATTGAATTCTAAGATAACATAAAAATAATATCTAAAGCTCATTATATAGGAATACTACCATCTCTAAAAGAGAAATGCTTAAAAGAGATACAAGTTCTTTTAGAAAATAAATTAATACAACCAAGCCAAAGTTCGTTTACCTACACTACATTTTATGTTAATAAAAGAGATGAACAAATGTGAGGCAAAAAGAGACTATTCATTAATTAAACCTTTAAATAATCTTATAAAATGTATACAACATTCCATAACTAGTAAGGATGATTTATTTTAATGACCACTTCATACTAATATATATTCTAAATTTGATACAAAGTATAGCATATACAAATTATCCTAGAGTGATGAAAAATGACATTTACTATTCTAGGAGCAGTTTATGAATGTAATATATTACCATTTGGAATTAATACTACACCATCCATATTTCAAAAACATATGGATCAGATATTAAGAGAATATATTTTTATTTTAGTCTAGATAGATGATATTTTAATCATGAGCAAGAACCCTAAATAGCACCTTGAACATTTAGAAATATTCTGACAATTAGTAGACAATAATGGCTTAGTGGTATCCCCAACTAAGATGACTATAGTAAAATAAGAAATAGAATTTCTAGGATTAGATCCCAAGGAAAATTAAAATTACAAAACCATATTTTGGCCACAATCTAGAAATTCCCAAATATCTTGAAGGATAAAAACCAATTACAGAGATTCTTAGGGTGTGCTAGATATTTATCTAGATTCTACACACACCTAGCCAAAGATCGAAAAGTTCTTAATGAACTATTAAAACCTTCTCCTTCACCTTAGAAGCACAAGAAATTCAATAGTAAGAAGATAAAACTAAAATGTAAAAATATTCCAAACATTAGGCTACCAAAAAATGGTAAAATAATCCTTGAAACAGATGCATCAAATAATTATGTGGTGTATCTTTGAAAGAAAGAAAAGATAATATTGAGCATATCTATAAGTAAGCCTTAGGAGCATTCAACCGACACAATGCAATTTTGACAACTTCCATTAATAATTACTTGATATAGTTAAAGGTATTAAAAAATTCAAGTTATCCCTTTAGAATGTTAACTTTACTATTAGGAGTGACTTGAAACATTTTGATAAATATCTATCTACTAATGCTCTAAATAAAGTTGTACAACAAAGGCTAATCAGTTGGTCCTTGTTTCTAGCTAATTTTGATTTTGAAAGTGAATATATTGATGGAACTAACAAAAATTTAGCTAACTTTTTAATAAGAGACTATCAATCCTCTTAGAGTTTTTTTTTCTGTTTGTAGGATTGTTAATAAAGAAAGGATGCATGAAATGTTCTTCCAAATTTCTTAGGTTTTGTTCTCCAAGAGAGTTGCATATGCCATCATTTGAAATCCAAGGATATCAAGACCAATGGAAAAATGACTAAAATTGGTTATTAACTAATAAATGTAGGTTTCTCCATCATCAAAAGTTAGAGAAATCCTGTTGTGCTATTCTCAATGTCTCAAATCCTAATTAAAGGATAATCACATGTACCACCTTGAATGGCATGACTTATACCTTATAACTACTAAGTGAACCCATCTTGAAAGTTAGCCTAGGTTCAAGCCCTCCCCATTTCATATTTATAAAATTGAACTAAATCCATAGATAAGTCCAAATCGGGAATTCTAAAATTAGTGGTGTTTTTTTGGTCATAACCCTATTTGGTACCACCTATCTTATCCAAATCATTTAGCTATTAGAATTAATGAACTTAATTCTAATTATTTGTATTATGGGAACTGATGAGCGACAAGATACCCCTACACCCAACCATATGAAGTACTAGAATTCATGCCTAATCTAGTAAAATTCAATGGACTTTATCGTTTCCAGTGCATTAGCCCTTTAGGAAGTGAATCTAATCTTAAAGTCAATTGTTGTCCCTCCATTTACACTTGTGATTTCCGTTGGTATGATTAAGTATAACTAAGGTGATGAGTGGCGAGGTACCCCTACACTCAACCATACGAATATGAGCGTGCACGTGCGATCCGGTCGAACTCCATAGCCTAAATGCCTTAACACCACAAGAAACACTTGGGGTTAATCGTTCGTTGTCTTCCCAGGCTTGCTTGTAAGTGTTACGGTGTATTGTTAAGCAAGTCCGAGGTATGTGATTTTTTTGGTATTTTTCGGTTTATCTTCTATGCTATCAGAGGAAAGGGTTGAGAAACTAAGCTAACTCTAACTAATGTCCTAGTCTAAGTTAACTAGCGTCAGCATCCGTTCCCACTTACTGGACACACCCTGAAGTATGCAACTGTGGCTTACCAAATGCTAATCGTTACTGGGATCGCCGCACGTAACGCAAGTGCTTGAAGTGGTCGTACTGAGGCACCTATTTAGCTTAAGTGTGATGAGCAGCCGATTCCTTGATTAGCCGTACACGTCCGTAGACGCTTGTAATCAAGTCGTACTTGTACGCACTAGGAAAGAAGTAAATAAACAACAATAAAACCATGTACTTCAAGGTTTATCCAAGCAAGTTCGTCTTTATTGCCGTACACAACTTGGGTTCAAGTTACAAGCTGCTCGAATAAAGAGCCGTTCACTCTAGGACTCCTACTGCGGGCACATGGGAAAAATTATAACTCTGGAGTGATCAATCCGCCAGAGCTTCACTACTTCTAGCCAGAATTGGGAAATAAGGGGAGTGCCACCTCTTATTTATAGATATGGCGGAGGACCACGATATCGTGTCACATGCAGGTCGCGTCTCATCACTAAGGCATCTGATTTTTATCATTTTGTATTTTATATTATGGGTGCTTGAAATGTAGATTAAAAGGAGTTTAATTAACTAATCTAAATGAGTAATTAACTAAAAATTTAACTAATTCTAACATAACCATCCATTCCTACTTTTTGTACACATCTTGAACCCACGTATCCACTATTGGGTGTCCAAACGCTACACTACTTGGTGTACCAAGTGATAATGTTGCTGGGATTACCAAGTGAATACATGTTATGCTTGAAGCAATTGTACTTATGTATTTAATCTATCTATCTTAATAATCTCATTAATTCAACTGTTAGAAAATAATTGAAAAATAATTAATAGATAACTTGAAAACATTGAATGTATAAACAAAAGAGCTAATCTATCCAAAGTGCTTCAAGGTTTATCAGAAAGTGCATCTTTATTATCGCAGACACTGTTGCACTCAGGTATAACAATGCTCAGATAAAGATCTATACACTTAATGACTCCTACTACAAGCACTTAGGGAAAAAATTCTAACTTTTAAATGGAAAAAATGCAAGAGCTTCATTACTACTAAAAAAATGGACTTCCCATAAATGCGATTGGTAGGTGCATATTTATAGGTGATGGATAGACACCATGTCAATGAGGCATTATCAATGTAGGTAAAAATGCATCAATGGGGTCTCATCCACGAGGCCTTATTGACACGGTCAACTACGTCGATGAGGCCTCATCAATACAGCCAACCAATGATGACTCATCATATCCCCACGACTAAATGAAAACTTGTCCTTTTACAAAATTGGGAAGGTATGAGATTATTGATTGACTTTTCTTTCAACAAAAAAAACTTAACTGACTTAACAAAAAATGGAATGCCTAGGTGTAGGCATTAACACATTACAAAAATGGTGGTGTTCAAGACACAAAATTGAACACTATGACACAACTCATCAAAAATTGGACATCACATTCCTTGAAGATGTGAATCTTATTGAAGAAGATCAAATGATCCCAAGTAGTGGTTGTACCGCCCGAAATTGTCGGTCTCTGGCTGGAAGGAAATAGAGACTGTGGGATCGCAGGACGCGCACAGAAGACCCTACCTTCGCTCGAGGGCGAGCTAGAATGAACAAAGGTAGAGTACCTTGGGTGGTCCACACGCGGATCAAACAAGGATTTCCCTGAACATACACCAAAGTGCTATACTCTAGGTTATACGTAAACAGCGTAACAGGCGTAAATCAAAACATAAACAATATGACTGATGCAAAGAGAGCGTAATGTAAACGAGCGAAAATAGAATACATGCAACAATTAATGCAAACTGTAAATGATTTTGGGAAGAAAATGTAATAATGGCATTACATAATGAAAGTACAATGCACCGGTCTAACGCAGTTATGACTGGAACACAAGGCAGACGAAAAGCCCCGGTGGATCCAAGGATGGTTGTGGCTGGTTCACACTGTAGGCACAACATAGAGGTTGTATGCTCAACTTACAGGGTTGTCTAGCATAAAAGGTTTTGTGCTTTGGTTCGCAGCGTTTCTGCTCTCTAGTGTGCTCTGGGAATTTTGCCAACTGACGCGGATCTTNTTCGCAGCGTTTCTGCTCTCTAGTGTGCTCTGGGAATTTTGCCAACCGACGCGGATCTTGTGAAAAATTGGGGTTTTTATACAGGTTTTGAGGGCAGACTCAGGTTGGGCAACACGTGGCACGTTGACCGGGTGCAAAAGCGTAAAATACAAGTGTACAATATGTTACATTTGGTGGGCGTATACGCTATGTCTGACGAGCGTAGACTGTGGGCGTACACATTGGGTGTATACGCTGGGCGTATACGTTGGATGTGCTGGCGCGTATATGCTGATGTTTGTTGCCTTGTGCCAAGTCCTGTTCTGCTGTGCTGTCTCCATGCCGTCTTCGGGAATTGCATGCCCGGCGTATACATCGATTGTACCTGCTGAGCATACATGTGAGGCGTGTACGCTGGGCGCATACGCTGGGTGTATATGTTGTGAACTTGAGCGTACACGCTGGGCGTATACGCTGAGAATTTGAGCGTATACGTTGGGAATGTACACTTGGGCATATACGCCGAGCGTATACACTGGGAATGCATACTTAATGAAAATTAATCATCTGATCTCTGGAGTTGCCGAGTGTGACACCAGATGTAGTTGTGGTTGTCTGTGGGTCCCAGGGACCTGCTTGGTGTTGGACAAGTACTAAGCTCCAAATTTTGTGGTGTTTCATTGGCCCCTCTTTGTTGACGTTTGGAGGAATCGACCCGAGAAGTATCGACAAAGAAGTGAAAAACACCACAAGCAACTTGATAAAGACTTTGTCCATTTCCACTTGACTAGACGTCATTGCACCGTGTTCAGTAGTACATGGGATTGGGAAAGTGGGATTTGTAACTGGTAGGAGAATGGGGATTGTGGGGACTAGTAAATGCCCAAGGGATTGTGCTTGGTGAGAAGGGGATGATCTGGTGTGTGTCATGCTGATCCTTGTCAATGGCCATCATTTAGCAAACCTGGAATCCAGACATGTGATGTGCATCCTTTAGCGGAACAAGACTCTTGGGTAGTGTTCAAGAGAACTTGCTGGCAAGGCCAAAGCCGCGGGAGGATGTGTTACATTCTTTGGAGGAACAGGGCCCTTGTTTAGTGTTTAAGGGGAACCTGTTGATGGAGAGCCAAAGCCATGTAATTATATGTTTCCAGATTTTTTTTTTTTGGAAGAAAAATTGTTTTGATCTTGTGCTCATGCTTAAGTGCTACATTGTGTGTTGCAACTGCTCAAAGGTGTTACAGTGTGCAACGGTATGCTCAAAGGTTTGAGTGTACTGGGTGTATCAAACGTGTGGCTGGGTAGAGTGTGTCAGTGAGTAGATAGGGAATGTATTGGGAAATGAGGATGTACTGGTGAACGACTTGATTTAGTCTTGCCCCGTGGGCTGTGAACATTGCCTCATCTTGCTGCTTATGATGGAATGCATTTTTGTACAAATACTTCTAAGCGTCATCCTACAAACACAACTCCAAGGAGACAAGAAAACCATAAGTGAATAAGCGAGCTTAGAATTAAATAGCTATAGATGGAACAAAGACATTGGAGAATATTTTAGGCACTGTAAATGGATGGCAGCAACATTTGTAGGATCGTCTAATGGCGAGCGATGCAGTGATTCTGATGAAGCTTGAATGTGGCTGCGTATTGAAGAACCAGAGATGAACTTATCGGTTTATAGTCTTGGCAGACTATCATGGGTTAGTTTATGTTATAACCCGTTGGACATTGCTCGTTTAGCGTCGTGGTGGACGTTGCATTGCCAGTTTCTAGTCTTAGCGGACCATAATGAGGCAAACTAGTTTAGAGTCTTAGCGGACTCTGGCGAGTGTGATTGTGGCAGTTTACTGTCATGTTGAATGGGCGCTAGTTTATCGTCATTGTGGACACTGTGTGGTACCATTTTATTGTCATCATTCCAGGACAAGCTGTGGTATCAGTTTTAAGTCATAATCCATGACTGTTCTGTTGTATCAGTTTATAGTCGTGACTCCAGGACTCGCACATACCTGAGCTTGTACTCAAATGTAGAATGGTTTTAGGAAAAAGTGATTGGTTGGATTGGTAAGCTCATTCCCTTCCATATCAGCTAGCTTAAATGCTCCGTTGTCAAATGCTTTGGTGACCAAGTAAGGCCCTTCCCAGTTAGCTAAGAATTTGTCCAGGTATTCCCGAATGGCCTTAAGTACAAGGTCGCCTTGTTTGATAGGGTGCTTATGGATGTCGTGCGGATGTCATTGCCGTTGTTGTTTTTGATACCATTCGATCTAATCGAGTGCACGTATACAATCCTCCTCCACCGAGTCCAGGTCAATGATGTGCAAATCACTGTTCTGCCCATCGTCGAGGAGTCCGAAAAGTGTGATCCTTAAATATGATACCTGTAATTCCAAAGGTAAAACAGCTTCTGAACTGTAAACAAGACTATATGGTGTTTTACCTGTTGAGGTTCGATGTGTAGTATGGTATGCCCACATTGCGTATACCAATTGCTCGTGCCACTTTCTCTTGCTTTGGGTAAACATCCTCTTAAGTATTGCAATAATTGTTTTGTTTGTTGCCTCTGCTTGCCCATTGCTCTGAGGATAGTAAGGGGATGAAAACAAATGTTTGATCCCTAGACTTTCACAAAAGGTTTTGGTCTCGGCACTACTAAATTATGGCACGTTGTCAGTGATGATTGTCATGGGAATGCCAAAGCGAGTTACAATGTTTTCGAGAATGAAATTGCATACATGTTTAGATGTAGTTTTTCGAAGGGGAGCAGCTTCTACCCACTTCGTGAAATATTAGATTGCGGTTATGATGAAACTATGCCCTGCAGAAGATGAGGGTGTTATTGAGCCGATGAGGTCCAATCCCCACTTTTGAAAGGGCCACGTGATTTGTGCCATATGCAAATCATTTGGTGGGACATGGATTAGATTGCTATGTTTTTGACAAGTACTACATGTTTTAGCCTTGGAGAGATAGTCGTATTCCATGTGTGGCCAATAGTAGCCTAAGCGTCTGATCTTTTTTTCCATAGCTTTTGGTGCTATATGTCCTCTGCATAGTCCGTCGTGTACTTGTTTGACAATGGTTTGGGCATCGGTACCACCAACGCATGTTAGTAATATGCCTTCATAAGATCTACAACATAATATGTCCTCTACCATGGTATACTTCTTAGAACATTTTCATACTGCATCCTTTTACGCGTTTGTTAGATGTCATGGTGTTTCGCCGCGTAGAAGGTATTCTTTTATGTCATCATACCATTCTATCATGCTTGTTGTACTAACAGATGCGATCGACAACGTGTTAAGAGTATTGGTTATTGGTTCGGCATAACTGGTTACGGAGCTTGGTAATGCATGGAACATGTCTGGCGATATGTTTAATGCTAACGTGGCTAATGCATTTGCGATGGTGTTATCATTTCTAGAAATGTGTTGCACATCGATGTTTTCAAATCGCCTTATTAAGTGTTTTTCCAAGTCACAGTATGGTTGTAAGTGTTGGGCTTTGCTTGTATAAACGTCTGTGATTTGGATTAAGACTAGTTATGAGTCTCCTCTGATACAAGCCGTGAGATGTCTGAAGCCAGTGCTATCATGAGACCTCTAAGGAGTCCTTCGTACTCTGCTATGTTGTTGGTACAATGAAAGTTGAAACGATAAGCAAACGGTTGGATTTCCCCGGAGGGATAGGTGATGACAGTGGCAGTGCTTCCCCCTCGAGAGGTGGATGCTCTGTCAAAGTTTAAAATAGCATTGTAGTCATTGGGTACTATGTCTATTGCGCTTATATTCTCATCCAGGAACTCTGGCTCTATTATCGCTTGATCGTGCATTGGTGATGTGGCCATTTGCCTTGCTATGGCTTGACCTTTAACTGATGATTGCGCTATGTAGTGTAGGTCAAATTCAGCTATCATGGCTTTCCAATGGGTTATTTGACTCATTTCGTAAATGTTTCCTGTGATGGCCCTGAGCACATTATCCTTGCAAATTATATTAACTTGGTTACGGAAGAGGTAGTGTCGCCATTTTCTCAAAGAAAAGACCAAAGCTAAACAGGACCTCTCCATGTCATTATACCTTTTCTCGTGGGCAACTAATGCATGGCTTAAGTAATATACAGAGACTTCGGTTCCGTCATCTTGTTTCTGAAAAAGCATAGATGTGATTGACGAATCCGAAGTAGCGAGGTAGATGTAAAATGGTTTATCGTTTTGAGGTGGATAAACCGTGGGTAATCGGGCAAGTGTCGTTTTAATGTTATTGAATGCTTCTTGAAACTGTGGAGTCCATTCAAAATGGACATTTTTGCATAACAGGTGGTTCATAGATTTTAGTTTTTCTGTCAGTTTTTCTACGAAGCGCCTGATAAATTGTAATCTACCTTGTAGACCTCGAAGTTCGGTAAGGTTGCCTGGTGGTTTTAGGTTTGTTATGGCCTTAACCTTATCTGGGTCTACTTGTATCCCTGCTTCTGAGGCTATAAATCCAAGCATTTTTCCTATCTTCACGCCGAAGACAGATTTTTTTGGGTTGAGTCTCAATTCATACTTTAAACAACGTTTTAATACCAGGTCAAGGTCTTGTATATGTTGCTCTGATGTTTTTGACTTAACCACAATGTTGTCTACATAGTTCTTGAGCGAGTGTAACATGTAATCGCTAAAGATGAATGTCATCGCTCTTTGATACGTGGCCCCAATGTTCTTGAGACCGAAGGGCATCATTGTGTAACAAAAGATTCCCCATGGTATCATAAAGGTTGTTCGAAGCTAATGCTCCGAGTTGATGCGTATTTGATTGTATCCCGAGAAGCCGTCCATAAAAGATAATAGTGCGTGCCCAGCGGTCAAGTCAACAAGTTGATCGATGCTGGGTAGAGGAAAATCATCTTTTATGGTTGCAACATTTAAATCCCGAAAGTCAATGCATAAGTGAATGCTTCCGTTCTTCTTTGGGAAAATGACCATGTTGGATACCCACTCGGCATAATCAATAGCTCGAATGAAACCAGCCTGATAAAGTTTGGTGATCTCATTGCGAACTGCCAATGCCACTTCGGGTTTAACCTTTTGTACCTTTTGTTTTACCGGTCTTAGTTTCGGATCAAGGATAATGTTATGATGGACAATTCGGGGATCTAGTCCGGGCATGTCCATGTAAGACCAAGCGAATGCTTTCATATTATCCCTAAGCACATCTTCAATGTTTTTGGCTAGTTGCGGTTTTAGTAATGTGCTTAATTTTAATATCTTGATTTCCCCATCGGGCATGGTGATGGGGGTTTCAGTCAACGGGTCTTCAATGATATTTTCAGCTTCTATGTCAAGGGATTTTGTCATACCTTTGTAGTTGTCTATTGTTTGCTGTGTTGAGGTGATGACTGTGTCGTCCGTTGATGAACTTAAGTGGATGAGGTTTATGTTAATATCTCTTGTAATTTTACTGTATGGTTCATCAATGATTAATGGTGCAGTTAAATGCTAGCAATCCATCAGGCCTGCTCCTGCCAATAAACAGAGAGCTGAATGAGCTAATGGGTATCGTTCTATGTTCTTTGGTAATTTTAGATTATGTATACATGCATGATGGTGGATTATCATCACATCGGGACACGTGGAAGTTTAAGGCTGTACCGGGCCATGGGTGGCAGTTTAACGCCTTACCGGGCCAAATGTAATCCGCAAGTGGTAGTTTAAGGCCATACCGGGCCGTGGCCAGTAGTTTACGCTGGAATGTTCGGCGTAAACGCCTAGAATGGGGTTCACAGGGGAATCGGGATGTAGTAATTTTGTTTCATTTTAGAAATATATAGTTTTTTATCATTTTTTGGGTGAATTTCAACAAAAAAAAATAAGAAAGCGAAAAAGAAGAGGAAAAAACAGCAAACCGGGAGGCGACGGCGTAAGCGGCGGTGGCAGCAAAGGCGGAGCGCTATATAAAAGGGGGGGCATCATTTGTTGTTATTTGCATTGTGAGCGTAAGCGACTGAGCGTAAACTTTTCAGCGTAAGCTTCCTAGCGTAAGCGTAAACTATCAAACCCTAGCGTAAGCGTAAACCTGATCGTGAACGTATAACCCAAACCCTAAGCATAGACGCCAAAGATGAAACCCCAGCGTAGGCACAGAGCGTAGACATTCTAGCGTCGGCGTAAAGAGCTCCAATCTTCAGCATAAACTGTTAATCTCAGCGTAGAAGATGCCAAGATGGGCAAAGGCAAAGAAGTGGAAGGCCAGGGGAGGAAGGGTCCTGACTTGACCTTCGCAGAGGAGAGCGAAGCCATGCTGCATTGCCTGCCCTGACCAAGGATTCCATCATGGCCTGGATCATCATACAGGTAGGCTCTGATCTTGCCTCTATTAGTTATTTATGCTTGTGCGTGCTTCGTAGCATAGACAGTCTCGTAGAGGGTTTCGGCGTATACGCCGAGCATAAACTTTAGCGTAGAGACGTCGGCGTATACACCGAGCGTAAAGTTTAGTGTAGAGATGTCGGTGTATACGTTGAGTATAAATTCACAGCGTAAAGTCGGGTTAGCATAGACTGTCATAGCGTAATCTAGTTTCAGTGCATAGCATAATCCCTTTTTCTTGCAGGAAGCCCAGACGATTGTATCAGCATATACGCTGAAGGCTATACAGCGTAATAAGTTTTCTATGCACATTCTGTTTTGTCAGCGTGAGCTTTCTGTTTTATTAGCGTAGATGATCTACGCTGTGATGGCGTATACGCTGAGGGTTTTTATAGCGTATACGCTAAGCGTGAATAGTTAACTCTTTTCAAGCGTGGTGCAGCGTAGACTTATTTTTGTGTAAACTATTTTTCGACGTAAACTCTATTCGGTGTCTAGCATAGACTATTTACATTGATAGCTTCTGTGGCATATACGCTGAAGGTTTCTCCAGCGTATACGCTGAGCGTAAGAGGTTCGGGCGACAGCGTAAACAGTTGGTTCTCAGTGTATACGCTGGGTTAGGCAGCATATACGCCAAGCGTAAAAAAATTTTGACAGCATATATGCTAGGTTTAGCAGCGTATACGCCGAGCGTAAACAGTTAGGAAATTTTTCTAAGTGTCAATCTACGATGTAAACTTTTGTTTTTAGCGTTGTTTTGATGCATGGTTGATTTATCGTGGCATCCTGATTGCTTGCAAGGGTAGTAAGCCTTTTCTCCTCATTGTTGAGCTTGTTAGGGTGTTAACATGGTTTGGCCCCATTGATGCTGATGAGCCTACCCCAGATCTAATTGTGGATAACAATGGGGTCTGGTTCAGAGAAGGTGCGTGTGAATTCCTGTCCTTCATACTGGACAATTTTGAAGTGGTTATCTAGTCGCATCTAAGTAAACTAGTGGCACGGAACATGCTTGAGGCGATGCTGCCAGGAGCCGCAGAGGGTGTCATTGTCTTCATGGAAGACATCGATGAGGGGCAGCTTACGAATGAGGATGGTTCTTCCCGCGGGCCCAGGTCCACACGCCTGTTAGCGCACGTGTGGGCTCGATTACCACGAGGGCAAGACTATCTCGACAACACCTTATTTTTAGCCATGCGTGCACACATGCTATTCCAGAACCCTCCTGGCACAGTGTACTGGGTGGGCAAGTAGGACTGTTCAAGTCTATTACTTCTTTTCAGCATTTGGCATTTGCCTCAGTTTTGAAATTCATTCGTTTGTAGGCCTAAAGTTAATGTAAATGGGATATATGTCAAGGATGATGGGCTTGCCTTAGCTCATACCACTCTAGAGGCCTTTATGGCGGGTCCCACCCTTCGTAAAGCTGTATTAGCTCTAATGAAGGGGGATATCGTCTATTTTCACCAACGATTCTCTAGAGCATTGGCAATGTGCTAAGCTCGTGGATGGCTGGATAAAGATTGGTCGGACCAGGGGCCAGTTTTCCCTCATGAATCTGGTTCAGGTACCACATCCAAGTCCACCACTGATGGTAAATGACAACATTTCCTAGATGTGTTAACTTGTTTTAACTGTCGAGAGTTATATTGATACGACAATCTCAAATTGCACTTGCAGTTGATGTACCTCCTGGCGGGGATCCTATTACAACTGGGCGAACCAAGACAACCCTATCAATGAAGTTCGGGAAGGTGACTAGGGCTCAAAAATGGTTGTGTAACCATGCCCTGCCATCTATTGTTTGTTGCTTAGACAATTTCAGCCTTATGGAGCTCTTCACGACTCTAAGTCCTGATGTATCAATAGGGGAAATGATTAGGATCGTGGATTCTTTTAATGAGTCTGTCTCCTACTATAGCACCTGGATTAAGGGTGTCAAGGTAGCTTTCCATCTGTCTCCTAAATTCTTTTCAAACTTATTTGGGGTACCAGCATATGGCATAAGTATAGTTTTAGACAGGGCTCATAAAGAGCTCCAAACGGTGCGTGAATTGGAGGACTGGTTGGGCCTGGCCAAGGGTGCCAAGGGATTTCCAATGTAGGGGAAACAAAGGTTAAGGAGGTAAATGAACTGTATTCCCTATTTAGGGCACGAGTATTTCCCAAAACCCTTTCTCAGGTATGGAGTCTTGGGGTTGAGGCTGTACGCGTCATGCGAACTATCCTGGAAACTGGAATGCGCTATAACTGGGCTGAATTTTTGTTGTCGGTCATGCACAAGGAGATAGTGCAATTGCGCTCGAATGTCGAGGCGCAATCCTACTTCACCTTTGCCTTCTTTTCCAGTTACCTTCGTCACTTTGCTGAGTTTCTGGTAGTTCGCGCAGAAAACAAGTTTGTTCTATGGGATCGGGGTCAACTATCCTGCCCGTGGATCAACCACCTATTTGAAACAGCCAAGTCCCAAGATGCTCCTGAGGGCATTGATGAGTCCATGTCTATTACAACCGGGGGATCTTTGGGTACCTCCATTCATACTCGTGATAGTCTGGGATTAGAGCCAGATGATATGCCCCTCACTGCAAGAAGAGCTGAGCGCGTTATCAAAGAAACCATTGGCCAGACCAAATCAAAGCTGAAAAGACATGAACGCCCAACTGGGGAAGTTTCAAATGTGAATGAGCCATGAGTAAAGCGCATAAGATTCAAGATGCCTAGTATGTAGACTTCACCAGCTTATTGTTTTATTATTTTCGTTTTGTTCATAATTTTTTCTTCAATCGCTTACATGTCACTGATGTCTTTGGCTTGATTTGAGAAGTAAGGAAGCAGGCGCTAGAAACCATTACTGAGGAGGAGGATATCAACACGGAGCAGAATAATGAAGAGGAAAATGTGGAGAAGGATCAAGGAGAAGGAAAAGAGGAGTTAAAGGAAGACACCACAGAAACTGAGCCGTTGGATGACCAGGGTGGTGTCGATCAAATGTTCCGCAGCTTTCTTCAGGGAGATCTGGACTTAGGGGATCCCCCAGAAGGTGACAAGGAGTATGGTATGTTTTCTTTTTATTTTACTTTATATTGCTCCGTTAGCTGTCATTTGTATGGTCTTTTATTTTCATGTTTTATTTCTTCCAGAAAAAGGCAGCGAAACCAGGACAGTGTGCTTAGACGTACCTATGAAGACGGTTCCCCTTGAGAGGACCACGGAGGTTAGTTCATCACGCACCTATGAGCCATTTACTTGGACGGAAATGCCAAGTAAGATGGATTTTGTAATTGGAATCGCAGAAGAAGTTGTCAAACGAATTCAGGAGGTCCACCCCGAAATAGGTATAATGTTTTTAAATCGCTTGCCATTTTAGAGTGTCACACCCTATTTTAGTTGTCCTAACGTTTGATCTTTTCATATGCATAGACACCAAGTTGAGGTGGCATCCCTCTAAGACAATCAGCATAGAGAGTTTATCCTTACTATCCTCAGAGGTGGAGCAGGTGCCAAGGCCTGTTTATGATGAGGTGGCAGAAGGTCTAGTACACAACGCCAAGTCACTATGGACTTGTAGGCGTTCTGTCGAATAGTTGTGGCTGCAGATCCAAGCAAAAGAAAAGGAAGTCTCCGAATTGTTAATTGAACATGACGATCTTAAGGCTCAGTACGAATTCGTCACTGCCAAACTAAGCGGTGATCGCTCTTGACGAACGTCCGAGGTTACGTATACCAGATATTGGAATCTACTAAATCGTCATGCATCACTGACTCGTAGAATGGCGGAGCGTAAAGCCCAAATTGATCTCCTGGACCTCAAATGTCAAGATTGGAAAGCCTTTGCTACCAAGGTTTGCAAGTGGGGTCAGGATGAGAAGAATCACTAACATCACTACAAGAAGTCGTTAAAAGAAGTGTCCATTGAAAAGTGGCAACTAGAAATGTTTGTGGAGAGTTTGGGTTTGCGCTTTGCCTTTGATACTTTTGCCCAAAACACAACTATTGAGATGGAGTCGCCTACAAGGGTGATTACAACTGCTTCTGGGGAAGTGTCTGTGGGTGAATTTCCTCTAAAATGTCCTACCTGGTCAGCTGTTGACAAGGGAAAGGCCTTGGTAGACGTTGACCTAGGCCTCGGTGAGACAAATGGGGCTAGTGTCTCAGAAGAGGAAATCCTTCGTCGACTGGAATTTGGCTTGGGGGGATCTCCTATGGTAAGCATTTTGTCATTATGAAATTTATTTTTTGAATAATGTTTGAAATTTTGGCATTCTCTTATTCTTACATTGATTGTCTCCTTTTGCATTTTTAGGATGAAGGCGGTGACAATGCCCAAGAAGCTGGCCCTAGTGGAGCGGGGACCCCTGACGTCGATGGATCTAAAGGGGACGATCCTCCCGTCCTGGATGCTTAGTTTTTAGTTTTGTTTTTTGTTTTTCCTTTACAACTATGCTGACTCAAATTGATACAGGAATTGTAAATTGAAAATTTTGAGATGGACGGAAACAGTTGACACTTATAATTGTACAACATTGCATGTATAAAAAATTTTTTGTTGATTTTAAGCTTGATTGCACACGCGACACGGCAATGTAAAGTATTTTGGTTTTATATTTTTTTTTTGTTTTAAGTGTGATGCAGATGTAATTATAAATCATAATGATAAACGAAAGAGGAAAACAAAGTACAAGTGTGTAATCTAGTTTAAGGCCATTGCGGGCCACATGCATAGTTTAAGGCCATTTTGGGCCCCAGTTGTAAACAAGTAACATTTCAGATAACATGGGTGGGTTTCTCGGTTGACCGACCATTTTTGATCATGTCTAGTTGTAATGTCGTTTTGGACATGGAATGTAGTTTAATGTTTTTTCTGATTTGTTGTAGTTTAATGTCATTTCAGACGAGTTGTAGTTTAACATCGTTTTGGACGTGTTCAGATGGTATTATTTTAGGGATTTTTTGATTTTTTTTCTTTTTAATGTTAGGCGATGTGTCAACGGGTATGATTCTGTATTCAGCATCCCCTTTGCTGATCACACTGAATGGTAATTCATCCCAAGGGATGTCTGATGGAGCGGTCCCTGTGTCAGCATTTTCTTGTGTTTCGGTGTTTGCTGTGAGTTCTGTATCAGTCTCTAATTGAGAGGGTGTACGTACAATGTCAGGCGTAGGTGTTTCTATTTTAGGTGGATCACGTTCTGTGTTTAAAGGATTGATGCCTACCGGTTGTTGTTCGTTTATGTCATTTCGGCCAGGCTCTTCAAGCTCAACCTCTAAGCCTTGGTCCGTGTCCATGTGTGATGAAATAATAGGTGTAGTCGTTTCTCCTTGTATGATGATTTCACCACCTTCATAAGGTAGGTGAATTTCTTGATGTATAGGGGATGAGACCGCTTTCAGTTGGGCCAACCAGGGTCTTCCTAATATTAGGTTGAATCCTGGCATTTCATCAACCACCACGAAGTCGACAGATGTGGGAAATTGGTCCCCTACTATGAATTCTAAGGTCACTATGCCTTTGACCATCACGCGTGACCCGTTGAATGATTTTAAACATGTAGTTATATTTGGTTTGATTAACTCAGTCAACCCTAGTTGTTCAACGATGGGGTACAATACCACGTTTGTGGCAGCTCCATCGTCTACATGGACCCTATGTATCATGAACTAATTTATGCGTATTGTTATGAACATGGGGGTTGTTGTTATCTCCCCTATTTTCTTGTCTACCTTGATGTTATCGTTGTGGAAGCTTAGTGGTTTGGAAGTTGACCCTTGGGGCGAGTACATTACCGCATGAATGGATGGTTCGTTCGGGGGCAAGTTCTCGCTTACTGGGATGGACGTTAGCATGCGTACCAAAGCTTCACGATGTGTTTGGGATGTAAGAACCAAGTCATACAAGCTTAGCAAAGTGTTCTTTTGCTTGAGTGCTTGTGTGACTTGTGTTAAAGCCTTTGCCAAGTTTCTACTATTGGGGGCATTTGCATCAGCGGTGACTGGGTCCATTGGCCCCAACAGTTTTATTTCATGCTTTGTTGGTCCGTCGTTTTTGCTCGAAGCCATTATTTTAGACGTATCATGTTTTTTGGATGGTTCACCCTCATTGCCTATGTTTGGTTGACTATTGGGTGGCGTCATGGGTACGGCGTTAAGTGGAGTAGGCTTAGGTGGCCCTACAGCTAACCGTTGATGCTCCTTCTCCAAGCGTTCACGTGTAAGCTTATCCGCTAAGCGTTCTCGTGCATGGCATGGAGGTGGAGCTGGTCTTGGAGCTTCAGGTTGCCTTGGGATTCGTACCACATATGGAGCTGGGTGAGGTTCCGATTGGATAGTCAGATGTGGTTGGGCAAAAGATTGGCTGGACACCCTAATGACATAAGGACTAGGTTTACCTTGCGTATGTGAGGTGGAGGCTTGGTAGACATTAGGACTTGCAGAAGTCCTAACAATGTATGGGGTTTGTCTAGGAGGAGGTTGGACCTCCGCTGTTGCAACTGTGGGTGGTACTCGGACTATGAAAGGGGTAGGCTGAGTAAGGAGGTTGATAGATTCGGGGTAGTGACAGTGAGAGGTACATGCACTACATATGGTTTTTGCCAGGCAGATGATGGTTGAGGCATGGATGCGAATGGAGTGGGAGGAACATGGACTACAAATAGCTTGTTGGGTGTTTGTTGTTTATATTCAGGGTAGACGGTGTTAACGTTGGGTGTCTCAGGTTCATCATTAAAGCAGATTATGTTGATAACGTATGACACCTCTTTGGTGTTCAAAGGATCTTTATACACCCCCATAGCCTGGTTCTGTGGTTGGACCGGGTTAGCCTCATCAAAGGTGATTTGGCCTTCGTCGATCATTCGTTGTATGTCCTACTTCAGTGTGAAATAGTAATCTGTGCCATGCCCGTTGCGTTGGTGATAGTCGCAAAAGCGATCCATTCTAAAACCTTTGGGCACTGGAGGCTCATCCGGCGTTGCTAAGTTTGGGTTCTGAACGAGTTGACAGAATCGATCATGTCTCTGGATGGCCGTAGGGGATAGCTATTTATGTCTCATTAATCCAGCTTTCAGTAGTTGATTGAATAGCTGGGATGGCTTCATGGGTAACAGCGTATATTGAGAAGGTTCTTTCCTCTCAAAATTTCTCGTACGGTTTTGTTTTGGGTTCTGCGATGATGATGATTCTAGTGTAGTCACGGGAGTAGGTCTAGTATAGTTAGTAGGGGCTACTGGCAGCTTTTTTTGTTGTTGCGTTTCCGCTATTGCCGCTATAGTTTCCTTAGCCTTCTCTTTGTCCTTTTTACTATGTTGGTTTTTGAAGGCTAAGTATGCAGGATCATGACTATTTTGAGCCGTCTCTTCTATATTTTTGATTTGCACAAAGGCTTGGTTAAGGTTATGTGCATTAAGATAGTATAATTTGGATTTGAAGAAGTCATTAACAGCCCCTTTTAGAATTGTGAGCAGATATGTTTGTGAGATTGGCTCATGTAGCTCATTGAGAGCGGCGCTCCACCTCTGGATAAATCTTTGCACAGGTTCGAGCGATGCTTGTTTAACTTGTATATGGCTGTCCAAGGTTGCCTCAGGTTTCAATTTATATTTGAATCTGGTCACGAACTGATGTAACAAATCTTCCAAGGAAAATATAGAATTCCTCGGCAAGGCCCGGTACCAATCGAGTGTTCTCCTTGCGAGAGACATAGGGAACACTCGTAAAATGGCATGGGGCCATGCCTGGAGTAACGCGCATTCTAACCTAAACGTTATAGGATGTGCATTGGGGTCTGTTTCCTCATTATATTTAGTTAGTGTTGGTAATGATATGCCTTTGGGCAAGGTTAGAGGTAGGACGGAAGGGCTAATGGAATTATCGTGGTAAAAGTCCACTACCTTTAACTCTCCGTCAACAGCTGTTTTGAGGCGTTTGACCTCGTCAGTTAATTCCTTCATTAATTTTTTAGCATCCGCCCAGTCTTGGGCACTGGGTGACATGGCAACTTGGGGGTGTGGCACATTGTACAGGTTGGACTATTGGATGGTAGGTTGAAGGGCTAAAAGCTGTGCGGTCGGCGGTTGTGCTTGTGGCACGTTTATAGTGGGTGGCACTAGGGATGACACATTGTAAAGGAGGGGTTGTTGTTGCGGTGGTTGCGTCTGTACTTAGGGAATGTTAGCCGGCGGAATCGTGTGGGGTGGTTTGTTGTGGTGAGAGGGTTGATTTGATGGCACACCCATCACCACCCATTGCCCAACCACGTTTTGTAGAGGAACTCCCTGTAGGGTTACAGCGGTCGAGGGGACTTCGTGTGTTTGGATGTGGGGGATGTAGTGAGTGGACGTGGATGCTATTATTACATGTGGCATCCCTATCACTCAAGGTGAGAAGGTTTCTCCCATGTTATTGTGCAGGCGTGCTGCTTGCGAGGATGGGCCGGCTACTGTGGCGGGGATGATAGCGAGAGGGAGTGTGCTGAATTGCGGGTCAGTCGGAGGAGGAACATGGACCAGCGTTGATGTTTCCGGTGGAGGTACTTGCACCTGGGTGAACCTAAGGGGTTGGAGGGGCATGATTTCCCTTGTGCCTGGATGAAACATGAGGTTAAAATGGGCTTGCGGGCCAAGGGTGTGATACGAGTCTTCATGTTCGGATTGGGCAGCGAAATCATCCTCCTCTTCCAGTTGAGGATCTACTACAGGCTGATCCCGAGATTGACTCCTTTGTAGGAGGAGTCATGTGATTAGCTCAAATTAAGCCTCTATGATAGGGATGACATCGTATGGGGAAGGAATAAACTCTTGTCCTCCCATATAGAAGATCTCGTACTACCTCTTGACTTCTATTTTGGTTCGGTCCACGGCTAGACCGGCTTGTATCTTCACGCATATGAAGTTGTATTAGTCTTGGGTTATGACGTGGGGTGATGGGTTCCTCCCTTACAACCTAAGGGACCGATGAGGCCTCGCTGTGGGTTGGACCACGGGCTATTGGACAGCCATAGTGCCCACAATGTCGGTGACTTGAGCGGTTGCAGCGGTGGTATTTACGGGGTTCATGATGACCTGTTGAGGGTATGACACAGTAAAGGGATGTGAAATTGGTGTACTTAGTATAGCGTAAACCTACGTGGTAACGTGTAGTGTACACGCTTCAACGTCCAGTGTATAACGATAGCGTAGACAACGTATAGGAATGGAGCATATAGGGTCAGCGTAGACAAGTCTAAAGCGTAAGGAGTGCAGCGTATACGCTGAGCAGCGTATACAGTGTCAATGTGTAGCGTAAATAGGTTTACAGTGTATAGAGTGTGGTATAAATGAACAGTAGCGTAAACGAGTTTGTAGCATAAAGAGAGTAGCGTAAATAGAATCTCAGAGAAAGTCAGTGTGCAGCATAGACAAAATCTACGGCGTAAAAAGCATAGCGTAAACTTTAGCAGTCTTGTGTATGGCGTAAGTAAAATCTACAGCGTAAAGCGTGTAGCGTATACTCAGCAGCATAGACGTTGGGGACCTTACAAAGCCTTCGTGTGGCAAACAGCATAGACGCTGGGAGACTTATGGATGAAAGGGTCTGAACTGAACAGCGTAGATGCTGGATAGTTTGCAGACTGGGTTTTAAACTAAGCAGCGTAAATGCTGGGAGGATTTCAGAAGGAAGCCACGTATGGTCGACAGCGTAAACGCTCAATAGGGTAAACTCTGGGAAGCTTGCAGGTAATGTTTTAGGCAGAGGCCCTCCTTCTAGCACCAATTTCTGTACCGCCCGAAATTGTCGATCTCCGGCTGGAAGGAAACAAAGACCGTGGGATCGTAGGACGCACATAGAAGACCCTACCTTCACCTAAGGGCAAGTTGGAATGAACGAAGGTAGAGTACCTTGGGTGGTCTACATGCGAATCAAACAAGGATTTCCCCGAACGTACACCGAATTGCTATACGCTGGGTTATACGTAAATGGCGTAACGGGCGTAAATCAAAGCGTAAACAGTATGACCGATGCAAAGAAAGCGTAACGTAAACGAGTGAAAAAAGAATACATGCAACAATTAATGCAAACTGTAAACAATTTTGGGAAGAAAATGTAACAATGGCATTACAGAATGAAAGTACAATGCACCGGTCTAATGTAGTTGTGATTGGAACACAAGGTGGACGAAAAGCCTTGATGGATCCAAGGATGGTTGTGGCTGGTTCACACTGTAGGCACAGCGTAGAGGCTGTATGCTCAGCGTATAGGGTTGTCCAGCGTAAAAGGTTTTGTGCTCTGGTTCACAGCATCTCTGCTCTCTGGTGTGCTCTGGGAATTTTTCCAATCGACGCGGATCTCGTGAAAAATTGGGGCTTTTATATAGGTTTTGATGGTAGACTTGGGTTGGGCGACACATGGCACATTGACTGGGTGCAAGAGCATAAAATACAAGTGTACAATATGTTACATTTGGTGGGCGTATACGCTGTGTCTAACGAGCGTAGACCGTGGGTGTATACGCTGGATGTGCTGGGCGTATACGCTAGGGCGTATATGCTGATGTTTATTGCCTTGTGTCAAGTCCTGTTCTGCAGTGCTGTCTGCATGCCATCTTCAGGAATTGCATGCCTGACATATACATCGGTTGTACCTGTTGGGCATACATGTGAGGCGTGTACACTGGGCGCATACACTATGAACTTGAGCGTACACGCTGGGTGTATACACTGAGAATTTGAGCGTATATGCTGGGAATGTACACTTGGGCATATACGCCGGGCGTATACGCTAGGACTGCATACTTAATGAAAATTAATCATCTAATCTCCGGAGTTGCCAAGTGTAACACCAGATGTAGCTATGATCATCTGTGGGTCCCAGGGACCTGCTTGGTGTTGGAAAAGTACTAAGCTCAAAATTTTGTGGTGTTTCAGTGGTGGTTCTTGAGGCTTTGAGGGACCTTCATTAACTTCACATACTAGTAGTGGTTGAGGTAGCTATCATTTTCCTACTTCTACTACAACTTCATGTGGGAGGTAGAAAGCATCTAGCAGTGCTTTCATTTTCTCCTCCTTACTCCTAGGATCATGCATCATCCACGTAGCTTTCCCAATGTGGGTTGGAATGGGAACATCCCAAGAACATAGGATCACTAGAAATAACTTCTTGACATTTACAAACCAAGCAATGAAATATTTTTGTTCAATGTCGAATGTTCACACTATGTTCTTCACCTCTTTGTAGTCATTCATCTATTTGGCTAGGTCCTTAGCGATGAATCGTTGATCTGTGAATTGTCCTTTGAGGACTTCGAGTTCAACATTAGCAATCTCAAGATTTTTCTTGGTGTCCTTGTGGTGTTTGAACTTTGCCTCATATACCATATACAAGCTAGCCAACTATTTCTCCAATTCTGACCATGACCTTCCAACTATCAGCATTACTAGGTTTGCATAATGGAGATTGGCCAACTCCATATACTCTATCATTTCTTTGATCTGTAACTCCTTCAAGTAGATCTCCACTTTATTGTAGGAATCAATCCCATCAAGGATGGGCTGCCACGTCTCTCTTCCTTACTAGAGTTGCTGGATGGCTTCATTTACTTTAGCCTTTTCCATTTGGATTTTTTTCCATTAATTTCCTTTTGTAAGCCAACCTAGTCCTTGTAGTGATTTTTCACTCTCTCAAACGTGAGAGCTTCATTCTTCCAAGTGGTGATTTCGATGGTAGACTTTTGTCACAAGGTGCGTACCTCCTTCATTAACATATTGCAATTCTCTACGGCCAATTTTCTTAGTTCAATGTTTGCTTTGGCAAGTTTCTCTTGCTATTGATGAATGAATTCTTGCATTTGATCTCTCTAAGCATTAACATTTCATAGGCGATGATTTTATGTAGTTAGTGCCTCATTTTCTTAGCACATCTAATTCAAGTCCTTTTTAATTGAATGTGTTTTAGCTTCTGCCACAAACTATTTGAAGATGGCCATTACTGCTTCCTCCTTAGCCTTTTGAAATCACTCCTAAAGCTATTTGATAGCTTCATCTCTTGTTGTTGTCAGGCTGAGGATTGTTTTCTCTATAAGTCAGGTACAAAGTTTAGTAACCTCCATGGCCAAGCATTGATTTTTCTCTTAGGTCATTTCTAGTTGCCCCTCCAAAATGATGCATTTTCCCCTTACATTCAACAATCCTGATTCGGTTGTAATGATGTTCTCCATAAGATCAAAGATATCCAGAGTCAATTGTTTGGTTCTTACCAATCATTCTAGTAATTGTTGATGTTGGGCTACATTCAATTTTTCACTAACCATGCCTATGGACTTCTACACATCTTAGAGTGCAAATACATCTGGTATAGATGCCATCAGTGCATTCAATTCTTCAGCTACATAGTCAACTACCACTTCTACCACTGCTTCTTGCCCTTGGTGCTGCATCACCGAGATAGTTGTCTCTTCACATTCCTCCAACCTCATCAAGAAAGTGGTAGCATTCCCAGAGATTTCTAGGAATAGATGATGTGTTGCTAATGACATCATCACCTCCTGAGCATTGGGATCCGACCTCGAAGGCAGTTACATTCTTCGGGCACAAAATATGGAACCACCCCTCTCCATTTGGCTAACTATTTAGACCCCCTCATTAAGGTGACTCATTGCTAGCTGATACAAAAATGGATCTATCCCACTCATTCCTACCTACTACTCTTGTTCACTTAAGAGCTAATCTTAGATTTATTGTAGACATTTAAGGATTATGCAGCCCTTCGATGTTGTCTCCTAAGTGGGTGGTGGTGGTGGTAGCTCCTTTTCTTGGATGGTTTTTGATCATTTATCCTTCATGATTTCTACCCATGAGGTCAAGGGAGTATTCCTGACAGTGTCATTGAAATAGTGAGCAATACCTACCCTCTTACAAATTTTTCTTATAGGACATAGAAAGGGTAGGGTCTTCCTTCCACATTCATTCTTCTTAAAACACTTCTCAATCTCCAAATAAATCAGCTATGGAAGGTTAATAAGAAATTTCCTACTTAGAGCAGTGCATGCTCAAGTGGAGAAAGCAGTCACCTTACTTGACCTCACCATTGGATTAAGGTGATAGGCCACAATCTTGAAATAAATTCACTCCACTGGTGTGACCGCGCCATACTCCTTACGGTCCACCCTATAACATCATTGGGTCCACTTCCGTTTTGCCTCAAGATTACCTTTTGTTGATATCTGTGCCAACTATGTTCCAATGTCTAAAAACCCTAATGCCAGTGCAATGGCCTTTCCTGAATAGGACACTTGCACGTCCTTGATCTTTACAATGGACCCTAGCCTTCGGTTTTTCCAAAAGAGATAAGTCTCCCATGTACCATTTCCCACTTGTTGTGATGATTGGCCACATGGGAGAGGTTTGCAATTATGTTTTCACATCCTCTAGGGATTTTTATAAAAATGGCCCAAAGTTTATCTCTTGAAGAACTAATCTTTGAATCTCTTAGGACTTGATGATGTCTAGGCAAGCTTGAGGTAGAGTGACCTCAAGCCTAGGCATAGGTCTAGGCACTTCTCCTCATTGAGATTATTTTGTAGGCACTTCTTCTTCTAGAATCTGTCAAACAAATTCCACTTTAGGCTCCTCACAAAGAGGTCTCATTGCATGGTTTACCTATTGTTATTCTTGGCCTTATTCCTACTAGCCCCTTCTAGCTCTAGGTCATTTCTCCCGTGGTTGTGAGGGTTCTCCTTCCTATAGGTGGCTTTTTCTGGGTGCCATCTATAATCACAATAGAACATGGATTAGCAATCATTATGTAGCCTTGAAACAATTGTGATACCTTAACTCTTGAGGGTAGTTACACTTGGTTGATTTGTGATTATGGATAATTTAATTAACTTAATTATTATTTCTATTTACACCTTATCATTGATAAATCATCCTGGAGGTTGTTGGAAGGGTTAATCTTAGAAAAACTTGATGTTTATGTATGCTTAAAGTTACTAACCCTTAGGGAAGTTAGAAAAAAATTTCAAAAATTTCATCGAAAACCTTAAGGTTTGTGGCCCCCGCAATAAAGAACTTACCTCCAGTAAGTGTAAGATCAAAAATTAGAGTGATTTGGACAAACGGTTTGAAAGTTATGAACTCTAGAAGGTTTTGGGCTCTGAAAAATTACAAAAATTCCCCGTGTGTTATGAAATTCCAAAGTGTTTGGCAGTATATATAGTATTTTTGTATTGCATAGATGAGGCCTCAATGATAGGGCCTCATCTACAGGGTTAACTACATCAACTAGGCCTTAACGATGTAGCTATTGACCATCATTGACTTTTGTTGACTTTGGTCAAACTTTCAAAATATAAGGAACATTTTTGATGAAATTGGGATCAAATGAAAGCTTAGAAGACCAAGAATAGTATGAAATCATGAGAAAAGGGTGTTAAAGTTCATAAATTTGGAAAATGGAGAAAAATTGATTTAATGGATGAATGCAATAAAAGATTAAGGAGTACTAAGTAGTTTACACAATGGAAAATACAAAATATAAAATTGTAACAATGTCAAAGGTAAGGAACCTTAACTAATCAAGCCAAAAGCTATGCAAGTGGGTCCTCCCCATAGTAAGCTCATGCCCTTTTTTCCCTTACATAACCCCAACTAAGGAGTCCATGGGCCCCATAGTCAATTTAATGATCATGACAAGTTAAGGACCAATCCAAAAGAATCCACTCAAGAATCCCAATACGTCAGACTAAGACATATATTATAGCATAGAACCTAGTAGTGAGGTGAGTTATGGTAGCATGGATGGATGATAGAGAAGGTGTAATGGAGTTCCAAATTAAGGTCATAAGAAGTCCCTTGTGGAAGTGTGGTTAAAATGACCTGAGAAGTTCCATCCTTAGTCCAGACCAAAACCATCCACTTTCAGTGACTTCACATCATCACTCTAAGACTAATCCATCCACTCAAGACACAAGAGTGTCCTCACAAGATAACCATCATCTTGAAAAGAGGAGAGAGAAGTAGGAAGTGAGAGAGAGAGAGGTCCTTAGTTAAAGGGGATCTTTAAGCATAGGTGTATGTCCTTCGAGTCCCGTAACCAATGCTTGTAGCCATTTTATTTGTCCAAGGGATGTTCTTTGAATTTCCATTATTTTATTTTATTTTTTTCTTGTTGTTTTTATTTTTTGAAAATGGGAACCACACCATGTGAGCACTTATTCATGTCAATGGAGTGTGCTTGGAATTCCCATCAAATTTTTTTGTTTTTGTTTTGTTTTTCTTTCTTTTTTTTAATGATGGGAACCACACCATGCAACAATGTTATTTTTCTTCCTATCATTGGTGGTATGGAATGGTAAGAAGTCTGCAAAAAACACTCAAGCACACAAGTAAGAAAAAGAGTACAAAGAGTATTGAGTCACCTTGAAGTCACACCCTTTACAAACCTTTGGATCCTTCCTAATTCTAGAACTACCAAGGTCATTGATTCATTAAAAGTTTCTTTAATGAAACAGGGACCTCAAATTCCCAGAACAAGAAAAATCATAGAGTTCTTTGGATGGGTGGATGATGTGGACTCACTGCTTGTCCTATGAAAAATAAACCATGTCAAAGTCATCAAACATCAGAATTCAAAAATAGAAATTAGACATCGACAATCACACATTAAGCACAAACCATCATTAGTAAATAGCAACAACCACATTGTGTCCTATGATAATAAAGCAAATTTATTAGAAAAAATGAGAAAATATCATACTTAATTAAAATAAATACCAGAAAAAATAAAGTAAAAAATATATAAGAAAGTGTAAAATTATCAAGAAAATTTAAATGTACTAAAAATGGTATAAAATTTGAAAAATTTGAAAATAAAAAATTTGTAGAATCAATAATGTGAAAAGAAAATGGGGTAGAAAAACTAAGAGTTCATGGTAATGGTTAGCATGGATGGCCATCTCCCACATGACTAAGTTAGAAGGAGGAGATTTGAAAAATAGAACGTGGGTGTCCATTAGGTGAGGTGGTATTTACACTGACCAATCTTGGTTCTAGGAAAGGTTTAATTTGTTGGATATTTACCTACTTTTTATTTGGGCTATCCAACTTTTAAATTAACATGGCCCTAGGAGGAAAGGTTTGATCAATTATATAAGATCCCTTCCATAATGTTTAAAATTTTACCTTTTGAGGTACATGTGTGGGGTTCTAGTAGAGGATGTTATCTCCTAGTTGAAACCTTACTTTCCTAATTCTAAGGTCATGGTGTTGCTTGTTGAATGCCTTGTTCACCTCATTCGAAGATAGGACCACTAAGCAATTTTCATTTAGCATGTTCATATTGATCAATCTCTCCTTTTGTGCTAAACTTAGATCAGGGTTTAGTTCATAGGCCATTGAGAGTGTACAGAGCTTAAATTGAATTACGAGTATTGGAAGTTTTCCATATACTAACTCATAGTGAGAATATCCAATAGGAATTTTCCAAGTTGATCGATAAGCCTAGAGAGCATCATTAAGTTTTGTGCTCCAATCCTTCCTATATTTACTAATGGTTCACATTAACATTTTTGTAATCTCCTAGTTAGTTACCTTTGCTTGATCATTAGCTTGGGGGTGGTAAGGTGTTGTTAATTTATGTTCTAGCCCCAAGCATTTCATTAATTTTCTAAATGAGACACTTGTGAAATGAGTCCCATTATTAGAAATTAGTGAGCATGACACCTTAAACCTATTTACAATATGTTGTTGTATAAATCTAGTTGCAGTGGATGATGTGCAATCTATAACGACTACCACTTCAGCCCATTTTATGCAATAGTCAACTACTACTATAATATACATTATCCCATTAGACATGCGTGTGATGGGATCCATGAAGTCAACGCCCCATATGTTGAAAGGTTCTAGTGGTTGAATCCATTGTTGAGGACCTTCCATACAAGTGGTCATCCCCCTATCATGTTGACAACATTCACAAGACTTGACAAACTAGTGCGCATTTCTAAATATTGTGGGCCAATAGTACCTTACCATCAGGATTTTTATGGTCATGCATCTCCTTACATAGTGGCCTCTGCAAGGTCCTTCATCAGCATCTTGAAGAATGCGTAGTTGATCTTTGTGAGGGACACACCAATAGATTAGGCCATCAACATACACCTTGTAAAGGTGTCTATTAATTTACATGAAGTATTTGATCCAATGAAGAAATTGTTGCTTTTTCCTAAAATCCAAGTCTTGTGGCATTTCTTAAGTAAGAAGATATGTGAGGATGGCATTATGCCATATTGCTTTTTTAGGCATGTGTTCATTTATTACTCTAGTAAAGAGGAGTTTGTCTAGAAATTAATCAGAGAGCGGGCTCTCCTCCTTTTTGTTATCCCATATTAAGCAAGAAAGATGGTTAGCAACCAAATTCTCAGTTCCTTTTCAATCTACCATAGTAAGATCAAATTCCTGCAAGATCACAAGAAACTATATAAAACATAGGCTTACCATCGACTTATTTGTAAGGAAGCGAATTACACTATGGTCCATATGTACAAATACTTTATAACCTAGCACATAATGTCTAAAATTTTCTAGCACATACACCACTACCATTAATTTTTTTTCATGGTGGTGTAATTTAACTGTGCCCCCAAAATGCTTCGACTCATGCAGTGGATATAATATGGATTTTCTTATCATCCATTTGCATGAGCATAGCTCCCAAACCATAGTTAGATGTGTCTGTCATGATATGGAATGGTTTGGACCATTTTTGTGCTCGTAGGATTGGTGTTTCTACAAGTTTTTATTTTAATTGTTGGAATGCATTTTCACNTGGTGTTTCTACAAGTTTTTATTTTAATTGTTGGAATGCATTTTCAAATTCTTTGATCCAAATGAACAATGCATCTTTCTTTGTAAGTTCTACCAGTGGTTTAGCGATCCTAGAGAAATTCTCAATAAAGTGCTAGTAGTAACCAATGTGTTCAAGGAATGACTAAACATCTTTCATGATCTATTGTTGGCATGTTATTCTTTGGATGACCCTTATCTTTTTTGGGTCTACATAAATCCCTTTCTATGAAATTCAGTACCCTAGCATAATGCCTTCTTGGACCATGAGATGGCCCTTTTGCTAGTTAAGCTATAGGTTTGTCTCAAAACATCTCTTCAGTACTTGCTCAAGTTGGTCCAAGGCTTGCTCAAAGGTAGCTCCATAGGTGGAAAATTCATCCATGAATATTTCAATATCACTACTTATCTATTGTTGAAAGATACTAAGAACCAAGCATTGAAATGTTGTAGGGGCATTGCATAGGCCAAATGGCATCTTACAGAATGCAAAATTCCCCTAGGGATTCGTGAATGTTGTCTTAGCTTAGTATTTTGGTGCAATTTGGATTTGGTTATAGCCAGTATAACCATCCAAGAAACTATAATAAAAATGCCCAGATATGGTATCTAATACTTGATCCACAAATGGCAATGAAAAGTGATCCTTAAATGTTGTCATATTTAACAACCTACAGTCAATGAAAACCAACCATTACCACCCTTCTTTGGTTCAATTACGAGTGGGCTAACCCACTCACTATCCATGATTAGATAGATAAACCCTACTTTGAGGAGTTACTCTATCTCCTTCTTAACAATTTGCTTCAATTTGGGGTTTAGTTGCCTCTGCAGCTACCTTCTAGGCTTCATGGCTCAGTTAGTGTAGATGTGGTGTTGGTATATCCTTGTATCAATTCTTGTTAGCTCTGGATATGACCAAGCAAAGGTTGTTGACCATTTATTCACCACTTTTAACAAATTTTCTTTTTGTTTAGGAGCAAGTTTAGCATTAATATGACTGGTTTTCCATTCTTTAAAAATGCATACTTCATTCCAACTAGTAAAGTTTCTAATTCTAAGGGCTCTTGCTTGAAGTGATTAGGGATCTCCAACTCTTCCCAATAGTTATCATCGTCTTCATTAGAGAGTCAGGAATTGACTTGTTCAATTTTGTCCATGCCTTTTACATATGCACAAGTTAAGCTCTTAGTTGGCTCCATGCATATTGTGTTGCTATATGAATCAACTATCAACCATTGGGTGCCCTCCTACTTTGTGGATGTTGTGTACAAACACTGTTGAATATTAATTTCCTATGCACACTGATTGCATGCCTTAATGTATGTGCTTTTGATTGACCAAATATTTTGCACACAATTGCACCCATTTTCACTGTACACGATGCATGGAATATGCTTCTTCTCAATTTTTCCTAACTCATTTTCCTTAGATATTTTGAGAGATAGGTCTCTTATACACATTCACACATCAACCGTGCATAACCAAGCCCTTTCCATAATAATGGGGAAGTTACTTTTGTAGTTTTCCACCTTGATTACCAAAAAATCAGTAGTATAGGACCACCCATAGACTGTGGTTACAATGTCCTCTACTAATCCCATGGGAATAGTGATCAACGGATCTACTAATTCTAAAAAAATGTTGCTCTTCTTAAGAGGTGGTAGGTTCCAAGCTTTGTCCATATCATGGGAGATGAGGTTAACTCTAGAACCAGAGTCAAGAAGAGCCTTGCATGGCTCTTGTCCAACAATCCATAGAAATATGAGTGGACTTCCTAGATCAGACCTTTTTGTAGGAAGGTTCCCATCCTTGATCCAGTTAGAAATAGCATGAGTTAGCATTACAGTGCAGATCCTAGGTGACACTTGGTTTGAAGGGTGCTCGAAGGTATTTGATGCAAAGGATGAGGGTACTAGAGATGTAGGGAAATCAGCCAAAGTAGGTTGTGAGGACTAGAGAGGACTACTTGATCAAAATAAAGGTTGTTTCCTTGATAGATTATTTGGACCAGTTAATTAAAAAACTAGTTGTGAGTGTACAACCCTTGTAGCATTTCATTGTTGTGGTTGTGGAGGAATTTCACCCTAGATGGATGGAGTAAGAGGTAACTAGGTTGAAGGTGGAGGTGTAGGTGTAGAGGAATGTGGAGGATGATAAGGATATGGATATGGGTTTTTCCATTAAGTAGATGGTGAATGTGTTCAGTGGTACTCTATAGGGTAACAATGATGTTGGAATGATGCATAACTTGCTAAGCTTCTAGGGGAGATGGGTTGTTGAACATAGTACCTGTATGGATCTAGTTACCTACAAGGGTACTACTACATTGGCAATGGCATTTCCCATTATTGTGGTTGGTACCATTGTTGGTATTGTTCATAAAATTATGGAGGAGTTCACTTGGTTAGTAAGCTTGTTGCTATTGGTGGAACTACCTTGGATTGCCTTAAGGGTAAGGCAATCATCTTGGAGCTTGTCTACATGCTAGGTGAGGATTTAATGCCTACACTCCAGACTCTTATAAGTGTGACACATAGGGAAAAATCCCCTTGGATGATCATATTGATAGATGTCACAGTCAGTTTCATTATCAGAGTCATATTTCACAACTTCTTCTACTGTAGTAGCATTGCCCTTATCTCTTTGGTAGGCACGTTCAACTTCTTTTCTCCGTCTACAATTATGATCACTATTTTTCTCTTTGGATTCTTCACCAATCATCAAATTAGTTTAAAAATTTTCATCCAAAGAGTCTCATAACTTGTCAACCTTAGTTGAAATGTCAGAAATAGATTTTTGGATAGGTAAGGTCTTTCTATTCACCACTTCATCAAGTGGTGACTCCTCTTTATCACAAAATTAGACTTCTTGTTTTCTAATGGGTAGATCATTATTATACTCTTCAGCACTCTCCCTTTTTCGTAGCTCACCTTCTTCTTTTTCTACCTACTCAATTAGCCTTT
>MNCI01020402.1:45254-55341 GCA_015680685.1 Gnetum montanum | reverse complement strand
ACGAGCGTAGCATGCACGATCCGGTCGAACTCCGCAGACTAAGTGCCTACACGCCCCATGGAACACTTAGGGTTAATCATTTGTTGTCTTCCCAGACTTACTTGTAGTTGTCACGGTGTATGGTTAAGTAAGTCTGAGGTATATGATTTTTATATATTTTTATGTTTTATGTCTCCTATGCTAATAAGGTGAAGGGTTGAGAAACTAATTACTAACTCTAACTAATGAACTAAGTCTAAATTAACCTAGCGTCAGCATCTGTTCCCACTTACCATACACACCCTGAACCGATGCAACTATGGTTACCAAATGCTAATCATTGCTTGGATCACCATGCGTAACGCATGTGCTCGAAGTGGTCATACTAAGGAACTTAACTAGCAGGAAAGTATAAGAGAATCTAATCTAGCCTAAGTGTGATAAGCATTCGTTCCTTGATTATCCGTACATATTCTTAAATGCTCATAATCAATTTGTACTCATTCTGCATTACTAGGAGATAAAGGTGAGAGAGAAAGCAATAAACAACATTAAATAAAATCCTATTCCATGCACTGCAAGGTTTATCTAGGAAGTTCATCTTTATTTCCGTACACAACTTGTGTTCAGGTATAATGTTGCTCGAATAAAGATCCGATCACTTTTCATACACCTGCTGCAGGTACATGGAAAATATTCTATCTCTTGTGAGAGAAAACTGCAAGAGCTTCGCTACTACTACTCGAAAGATGCCTAAATGAGATGGAAGGCCCTCATATTTATAGGTTGGGAAGGGTGGCTACGTAAACAGGGCCACGTCGACGTAGGGTGGCTACGTCGACAGGCCCGAGTCGACGTGGTCGCATATACGTGGCCCCGTATACGCAGCCTAGTCGACACATTGACTTTTGACACTTCATTAGACCTCCATGACTGAGAAAAAACTCATCCTCGAGTTACTTTACAATTTGGAAGGTGTGGATTCTTATTTACAACACACATAACTTAACACATAAATGACACACACATGACATAACATAAATTTGACCAAGTGCCTAAGTTACAGAGGAAGAAAAATTACAAAAATGGTGGTGTTTAGAGATAAAATCGAACACCTCCCTAGTCCTCTGCAGTGTAAGACGATGTACAAAATTGTTGGAGGAGAGCACACCATCCCTGGGGGCAATGGTTCTGACGAACCTTCTCCAGCCTTTAGCCTATCTGTTGGTGGTAGCACAGATGTCGGTAGGTGGTAGCTGCAACTTCTAGAGACAACCGGAAAGCCTCCAAGAGAGCCCTCATTTTTTCTTCTTTTCTTCTGGGGTCATTCATGGTCCAAAAAGCTTCTCCAATGTGTGCTGGAACTGGAATTTCCCAAGGGCAAGGCAATGCCAAAATGAGTTCTTTCAAATTGACAAACCAGGATGCGAACTATTTGCGTTTGATATCGAACGATCAGATTGATGCTTGCAGTTGCTGGTAGTCACTCATTCTTCGGGCCAAGTCCTCCACAATAGTACGTTGGTCTTCAAAGCTTGTACGGAGGACCTCGAGTTCTGTGTTTGCTGTTGCCAACTTCTGTTTTGTTACCTTATGCGCCTAGAACTCACCCTCGTATAGGGAATACGAGGCGGCCACTTGTTTTTCCAACTCTGACCGTGGTCTCCCAGCTGTGAGAATAGCCAGGTTTGCATACCAAAGGTTGGCTAACTCTATGTATTCTGTCATTTCTTCAATTTTTAACTCCTTTAGGTGGATTTCTGCTTTATTGTAGGCATTCAATCCATCAAAGATGGATGGCCATACATTGCCTCCTTCTCGGAGCTGCTGGAGCACTTGGTTCATCTAGGCTTTAATAACTTGAATGTGCTTCTCGTTCACCTCCTTCTGTAATCCCACTTAGTCCTTATAATGATTTTTAACTCTTTCAAACTTTAGGGCCTCATTTTTCCAAGCGAAAATTTCAATTGCAAACTTCTGTCGCAATGCCCGAACCTCCTCCATTGACAGATTCTGATTCTCAGTAGCCAACCTTCTCATATCTATTTTCACCCTAGTTATCTCCTCCTGCTATTGGTGGATAAAATCTTTCATGTGCACATTCTCTGCACCAACATTATGTAGGCGATGATCTTCTGTGGTCAGTTGTACGTTCTCCTAGCAAACCTCCGTCAAGTCCTTCTCTAAATGATACGCTCAAGCATCTGCTATGGACTTGTCTAGGATCGATATCTCCCTTTCATCCTCAACAACCTAAATTTTTAGTTGAAGCTATTGAAAATCTTCATCTCTGGTGATTTCGCAGTCGAGGATGGCCAGGTCGGCAAGCTGGGCTCTTAATTGGGCTACCTCCATTGCCAAGCACTGACAAGCAGCTTGAGAAGCGTCTAGTTTCCCTTCCAAAATAAGGCTCTTTCCCCTTGCTGAGAGCAACTCTGACTGGGTTGCAGTGATGTTGTCCGGAAGGTCGAAGACATCCAGAAGAGGTTGCCCGATTCCTACCAGTCGGTCCAACATTTCTTCATGTTGAGCTGCATCAATCTTGCTACGTGAAGTTTCGGTAGACATCTGTACATTTTGTAGTCCATGGATGTTTTGTACAAGTGCTGCTAGTGTATTGAGAGCAGTAGCAATGGTATCAGCAACCACCTCAGCTGTAACTTCTTTTCCCTAGTGCTGCGTCACCAAGATCGTCGCCCCCTCACCATCCTGCAAGCGTACCAAGAAAGTAGCAGCATTCCCTGAGATTTTAGGGAATAATTGCTGGGTTGCAATTGATACATCTCAGATGCTTGGATCTATTCTAGTTGGAATGGGTGCTCATGCGGTAGAAAATATTGGCCCTGCCCTTTCAAGAAAGCTGATTAATTGTGCCACTTGCTCCAAGTGGCTCATGGCAGGGTGATAGACCAAAGGACCATCTCCTCCACCAGTCCTACCAGATGGCTCTTGCTGACTCGAGAGCATTTCCTGGATCTCGTGGATGTATTCTGCTATGGCTTGCTAGCCCGGCTACATTGTTTGTTCAGGTGGTGGAGGTGGTTGCTGCTCTTCCTCTATCTGTGTGACGGCAGGAGTTTTGTCTTTCATCATTTCTTGCCATGAGGCAATTGGGGTGCATCGGATGATGTCATTAGAATACTATGCTATCCCTACCCGTTTGCACAATTTTTGGATGAGGCAGGGAAAGGGGAGAGCTCGTCTTCCATGTTCATTCTTTACGAACCTTTTTCTATCTCCAAAAACAATAGCTATGGAAGACTCATGGGCAATTTCCCACTTAAGGCGGCACACGCACAAGTGGAGAAGGCAGTGATTTTGCTCAGTCTTATCATTAGATTCAAATGGTAAGATGCTATCTTTGAATAGACTCTCTTCGCCATGGTCAAGGAGCCAAATTCCTTGCTCTCTACCTCGTAGCACCATTTGATCCATTTCACCTTTACCTCTGGATCAGCCTGCTTAGGAATTTCTACCACATATGCCCTATTTCGAGCAACCCCAGAGCTTGTGCTATAACTTCTGAAGAGTAAGAGACATATATGTCCTTGATTCTTACTCTTAACCCTGGCTACCTATTTTTCCAGAAGAGATATGTTTCTCCTAAGTACCACTCACCACTGGTTGTGATGATTGGCCACATCAGAGAGTTCTACAATTGGAGTCTCACATCTTCTGGAGTGTTATCGAGGAATGGTCCAAAATTTAACTCTTGGAGGACTGTCTGTTGCACCTCGCGTGGCATGATGGCATCAAGGTAGGCTTAGGTCAAAGTGACCTCAAGCTGTGGTGCTATCCCAGGAGTCTCATCCCCTAGCGATTGTGCACCAAGAATCTCCTCTTCAGGAATCTAGCAAACAGATTCCATGTCAGGTCCTTCGCGGAAGGGCCCAGTTGCATGGAAGCCCTCCGCATACTTTGGAGGTTGCACTCCTTGTCCCCTTCCCATACGTGGGTGCTTGTCCCTTGGTTATGATGGTCCTTCATCCCTTGGGTGCCTCTATTTGGGTGCCATCTGAAAAAAAACATAACCGTCCATTAGACCGTCAGAACTAGCCTAAAATGGTCTGTATATACCTTCTTAGTTTGACCAAGTAATGTTAATGGCACAGGCACACTGTTAAGTCTCCCAGAGTGTTTTAATGTAGGGGTTAGGGCCAAATTTTTTGTAATTAACAATTAACTAATTAATTAATTAATTACACAAGGGCACCACCCCCCCCCCATGACTAAGAGCATACCTCCGGATGCGTAAACAGGGCAAGGACATGTTGATGTGGACATACGATGGCATGTAGGTGCATTGGGAAGGGTTAGGTAGAGAAAATGGCAAAAATTCCCCTTAATTTGGACTCCAAATGATGAAAAATGAAGAAGTGTGGTGGGGTATATATAGGGGTTGGGAGTTACATCGATGGGGCCACGTATACGCGGTGGCTGCATATACGGGGCCCTATATACGCAGCACTGTTCACCTGTGAACCAGCGTTGACCAACTCAAAAAATACCTTAAATGAAAAATTTGAAAAGCCAAATTGAGACGATGGAAGCACAGAAAAGGCCCAATCATGGCTAAAGACAAGAGGAAGGGAATTGAGTGCAAAAAAGAGATAAAATCGGACAACGGGAGTTAAAAAGAACTTAAGCGAGGATGAAATCGAACAATGGGACACTGAAAACAAGCAACCAAGAAATCCAAAGGGTTGGAGACTTAATAAGCAAAACCTTGAATAGGTAGGTGGGTCCTCCCCATAGTAGGCAACAGCTATATAGCCCCTACATACCCTCAACACCAGGGTCCATGGGCATGTAAAGACTCCAAACCGAGAGAACCCACCAAGGCATGGGAGACCAACAGAAAACATGACAAACACACCAAACATAAAAAGGGCAGTGAGGTGAGTACGGAGAGAAGTGGGAATGGAAGGAGAGGAGAGAATGGAATTCTGAGTGTCGATCACATGAAACTCCATGTGAAAGGATGGTTATGTGACCTGGTAGAACCTTTCCTGAGATCAAACCCAAAACCATCCATAAACAGTGACCTTGCAGTGATAGACGAAGTCCCAACCATCCCCAAGGAAACAAGAATGATCACATAGAGAACCACTACTCCAAGGAATGTGACAAGAGGGAAGTGAAATAGGACAAAGTTAGAGGGGACTAAGGAAGTCCCATAACTAGTACGTGTGGCCCGTGAGAGGCGGTCTAAGGAGTGTGCTTTGAATTCCCACATATCTTTTTTTCTCTTGTGTAGGGGAACCACACCATGCAAAGACCCATGTGTGTGTGCATGCATGCAACCAAGGGGTGTGCTTTGAATCCTCATTTTATTCTTCTTCTTCTTCTTTTTTCAGTGAGGACCACACCATGCAAGGTTGAACAGCCCAAAAAATTTCAAGGAGAGAGACTCAGAGTGGTAGGAAATCTGTAAGGACACACCAGCAACCCAGGGAACAGAAGAGAACAACAAATAAAGCATTCCCCTTGAATTCACACCCAATTCAAACTAGTGGGTCATCCCTCAGTTGGGGAACTACACAAGTCACACATTCATTAAAATGTTTGTTAAGTGAAGGGGTTACATGTTTGTGACAAAAGGAAAACCATGGAATGGTAAATGGGTGGATGACGTGGACTCATTGCTGAGTTTATGAGGTGGAAACGACATAAAATCCAAGGACAACCATGCAAAGAAAAAAATCAGATAACCAGGAAGACTATTACAGTACCCATCGTAACAAAAATCGACCGCACCAAACCATATGATGACAACAAAAAGTAAACAAAAAGAACATGAAAAATAAAAAACAAAAAAAAATTGTGAAACAAAAAATTGTAAAACAAAAAGTGGAAAAAAAAGAAGTGGAAACAAAAACTAGAAAACAAAAAAGTGTAAAATAAAAAATGATAAAATGTTAAGGGGTGTAGTGAAATGGATCAGCAAGGATGAGGGTCTCCCCCACGACTAGATGGAAAGGAGGAGATACGAAAGATGGAGCGTGGATGACCGATTGATGATGAGGCTATGGCACTAGTTGTATGGATCTCATGGAAAGGTTTGAGTTTTTGGCGGTTGACCAACTATGTTCTGGTGGGATCCCCAGGTTTGTGAATTAGCAAGGCCCTAGATGGGAAAGTTTCGGAGACAATATAAGGTCCCTCCCATAGTGTCTAAAAATTTGTCGGTTGGGATATATGTGAGGGGTTCCAATACAATACCTTGTCTCCACATTGAAATATGACCTTCTAGATCCTAAGATCATGTCTTTTCTTGTTATAGGCCTTGTGGGTTTCATTGGAAAATAGGGCCACTAATCGGTTCTCATCTAGCACACTTAAATTGATTAATCATTCTCATTGTGCTAGCGGGAGGTTAAGGCCGAGGTCATAGGTAGTGGATAGTGTCTGGAGTTCTGCTTGGATTGGAAGTATTGGCAACTTACCGTACACTAACGCATAGGGAGAGTACCTTACAGGAAGTTTCCAGGTGGAGCGATAGAACCATAGGGCATCATTAAGCTTGGTACTCCAATCCCTCTTGAATTTGCTAATTGTTCATGTAAGGATCTTGGTAATTTCCCTATTTGTGACTTCAGCCTACCCATTGGCTTGGGGGTGATAAGGTGTTGTGAATTTGTGTGTTACCCCTAAGCGTTGCATGAGTTTTTGAAAAGTGACCCCTGTGAAGTGCGTTCCATTGTCAGAAATGAGTGTATGAGGCACTCCAAACCTGGTAACGATTTTTTGCTGGAAAAATTGTGCAGTAGTGTTGGAAGAATAGTTGATGATAGTTGCCGCTTCTGCCCACTTTGTACAGTAGTCCACCACCATGATGATGTATGTCTTTCTGTTTGATAAGGGGGTGATGGGCCCCATGAAGTCAATACCCCAAATGTCGAAGGGCTCCAGTGGATAAATCCACTGTTGAGGTCCCTCCAACTGGGTCGTCATCCCACCATCTCTTTGGCATCATTGACAGGAGCGGGCGAACCATTGTGCATCCCTAAAAAGTGTAGGCCAATAATACCCTGCAAGCAGGATTTTAATGGTCATTCTGCGCCTAGCATAGTGGCCCCCACAATGGCCCTCATGAGCATCTTGAAGGACGTGTAGTGTATTAGCATCAGGGACATACCATCAGACCAATCCATCTACGCACACCTTGTAGAGGTGGCCATTAATTTCCATGAAATGCTTAGCCTTATGGAGAAACTGTTGTTTCTTCCGATGATTCCATTCTTTTAGCAGCTCCTATGTTGTAAGGTAGGTAAGGATGCAGTTGAACCAAGGAGATTCCTTGGGTGCTTGAGGATCAACGGTGACTGTGAAGAGGAGCTCATTTGGAAATTGGTCAGATAGAGGCTCCTCCTCTTCTGTGTTATCCCATCGTAATCGAGACAAATGGTTAGTGACCACATTCTCAGACCCCTTTCTATCTACCATGGTCAGATCAAACTCCTGAAGAATCACCAGCCACCGAATTATGCAGGGGTTCACCGTTGGTTTATTCATTAGGAACCAAATAGCACTATGGTTTGTGTGCACAAACACCTCATATCCAAGCACATAGTGCCAGAATTTGTTCAATGTGAACACCACTGCCATCAATTCCATTTTGGTGGTGGTGTAGTTCAGTTGTGCACCCACAATTCTACAGCTTGCACAGTGGATATAATACGAACGTTTCTGATCATCACACTATGTAAGCATGGCTCCCAAAGCATAGTTGGAGGCATCTGTCATAATGTGAAAGGGTCTGGACCAATCAGGTGCCCATAGAACTGGAGCTTGTATGAGTTTCTGCTTCAGCTCTTGGAATGCGAACTTGCATTCCTTGGTCCAGACAAATGGAGTGTCCTTCTTTGTAAGCTCTACCAACGGCGAGGCTATCTTTGAGAAGTGTTCAATGAAGCATCGGTAGTAACCAATGTGTCCAAGGAATGACCGCACATCTTTGACAGTACTTGGTTGGCAGGTAATTCCTTGGATGACCCTAATTTTTTCAGGGTCTACGCTGATCCCTGTTGATGAAATAAGATGCCCCAACACTATGCCCTCTTGGACCATTAGATGGCTCTTTTTCCAATTGAGCCGTAGATTGGTATCTACACACCTCTTTAAAACTTGCTCTAGGTGGTCCAAGGCTTGCTCAAACATGACACCATAGGTGGAGAAGTCATCCATGAAGACTTCTACACCATTGTCAATTTGTTGTTGGAAGATGTTCAAGACAAGGCGTTGGAACGTCGTAGGAGCATTGCACAAGCCAAAGGGCATCTTCTTATATGCAAAAGTCCCCCATGGACTCATGAAAGTAGTTTTGGCCTAGTCCCCTAGTGCGATTTGGATCTGGTTATAACCACTATATGCATCCAAAAAGCTGTAATATTGGTGTCCTGTGATTGTGTCCAACACCTAGTCCACAAATGGGAGTGGGAAGTGGTCCTTGAAAGTTTCCATGTTGAGCAACTAGAAATCGATACAGACCCTCCACTTGCCATCTCTCTTGGGTACGATAACAAGGGGGCTAACCCACTCGCTATCGACGATAGAATAAATGAATCCCACCTTAAGTAGTTGTTCAATTTCATCCTTTATGACCTGCTTCAACTTGGGATTCAACCGTCTTTGTGGCTATCATCGTGGCTTCATGGAAGGGTCAAGGTAGATCTGGTGCTGGCAGATCCTAAGATCAATGCCAATCAGCTCAGGATAGGACCACATGAATGTAGCAACCCATTTTTTCACCATCACTAGCAACTTCTTTTTCTATTCTGGAGCAAGGGCAGCATTAATAATTACCAGCTTGCCATTTTGCAAAAATGCATATTCTAAGTGAGCCGGTAGGGATTTTAGCTCAAGGGGCTCTTGCTTGAAGTTCTCAGGGATCTCTCGATTTCCCCAGTCATCAAAGTCATCAACGATGGAGCTCTATTGATGAATCTCCTCCATCACATCTATGCTACTGATATAGGCTTGCACTAGCCCCTCAGATGGTTCCATGAATATTGTGCTACTAGCAAGATCAACTGTCAGCCACTGGGTGCCTTCTTGGTTAGTGGATGCTGCATATAGGCACTATTGAATTGGTGATTCCTCGGTACATCGACTACGTGCTTGCATGGATTTCTGCTTAGAGGACCATAACTGCTGCACATAGTTGCACCCCGAGTCACTATACGTGATGCATAGAACTCTTTTCTTCTCGATCTTCCTAGAAGGATTTTCTTTTAAAATTTCTAGGGACAGATCTCAAAGTCCTAGTCATGCATCCACTATGCTTAGCCAAGCTCTTCCCATGATGATTGGGAAGTTCCCGTTACAGTTTTCAACACGGATGACCAGGAAGTCAGTAGGGTAGGACCACCCACAAACGGTGATCACAATGTCCTCCACCAAACCCAACAGAACGATGATGGATTGATCTACTACCTCAAGCCGGATGTTTGTCTTCTTTAGTGGGGGTAGGTTCCAGTTCTTGTACATGTCATGAGAGATTAAATTAACCCCTGAACCTGAGTCTAGAAGAGCTTTGCATGGCTCATTCCCAGCCACCTAAAGATAGATTAGGGGGCTTTCCAAATATGTCAATTTCTAGGGAAGAGAACCAACTTTGATCCAGTCAGTCATGGCTTGTGTGAGCATGACCGTATGGACGTTGGATTGTGGTAGAGCAGAGGACTACTCGGGTGGTATGATGGTAGAGGCATTAGTAGGTTCAAAGGCACTAACCATAGGCATAGGCGAGGGTGTGTTCAGATTATTGGACTAGAAGAAAGGACGTTTGCATGGCTTGGACTCTAGTCCACTTGGCTGAGGTGCCGGCTGTAAGTTAACAGTCCTCGTAGCATTTCATTTTTGTGGTTGTGGTGGTATTTCTCCCTGCATGGATGGAGCAGGTGGCAACTGAGAGGGATGGTGTGGAGGAGTAGCAGAAGAATGTGACGGAGGGTAGAAGAGGTATGGATTTGTCCCCCTGAGTGATGGATGTCTAAAATATTTAGGGGGTGGTAGTAACTGGGAAAGGCCACATGACTGGAAGACTCTCTTGGAGAGACCGATTGCTGAACATAGTAGCCATAAAGATTTTGCTACTTGTAAGGGT
>MNCI01020402.1:20663-38530 GCA_015680685.1 Gnetum montanum | reverse complement strand
GATAAGGTGTTGTGAATTTGTGTGTTACCCCTAAGCGTTGCATGAGTTTTTGAAAAGTGACCCCTGTGAAGTGCGTTCCATTGTCAGAAATGAGTGTATGAGGCACTCCAAACCTGGTAACGATTTTTTGCTGGAAAAATTGTGCAGTAGTGTTGGAAGAATAGTTGATGATAGTTGCCGCTTCTGCCCACTTTGTACAGTAGTCCACCACCATGATGATGTATGTCTTTCTGTTTGATAAGGGGGTGATGGGCCCCATGAAGTCAATACCCCAAATGTCGAAGGGCTCCAGTGGATAAATCCACTGTTGAGGTCCCTCCAACTGGGTCGTCATCCCACCATCTCTTTGGCATCATTGACAGGAGCGGGCGAACCATTGTGCATCCCTAAAAAGTGTAGGCCAATAATACCCTGCAAGCAGGATTTTAATGGTCATTCTGCGCCTAGCATAGTGGCCCCCACAATGGCCCTCATGAGCATCTTGAAGGACGTGTAGTGTATTAGCATCAGGGACATACCATCAGACCAATCCATCTACGCACACCTTGTAGAGGTGGCCATTAATTTCCATGAAATGCTTAGCCTTATGGAGAAACTGTTGTTTCTTCCGATGATTCCATTCTTTTAGCAGCTCCTATGTTGTAAGGTAGGTAAGGATGCAGTTGAACCAAGGAGATTCCTTGGGTGCTTGAGGATCAACGGTGACTGTGAAGAGGAGCTCATTTGGAAATTGGTCAGATAGAGGCTCCTCCTCTTCTGTGTTATCCCATCGTAATCGAGACAAATGGTTAGTGACCACATTCTCAGACCCCTTTCTATCTACCATGGTCAGATCAAACTCCTGAAGAATCACCAGCCACCGAATTATGCAGGGGTTCACCGTTGGTTTATTCATTAGGAACCAAATAGCACTATGGTTTGTGTGCACAAACACCTCATATCCAAGCACATAGTGCCAGAATTTGTTCAATGTGAACACCACTGCCATCAATTCCATTTTGGTGGTGGTGTAGTTCAGTTGTGCACCCACAATTCTACAGCTTGCACAGTGGATATAATACGAACGTTTCTGATCATCACACTATGTAAGCATGGCTCCCAAAGCATAGTTGGAGGCATCTGTCATAATGTGAAAGGGTCTGGACCAATCAGGTGCCCATAGAACTGGAGCTTGTATGAGTTTCTGCTTCAGCTCTTGGAATGCGAACTTGCATTCCTTGGTCCAGACAAATGGAGTATCCTTCTTTGTAAGCTCTACCAACGGCGAGGCTATCTTTGAGAAGTGTTCAATGAAGCATCGGTAGTAACCAATGTGTCCAAGGAATGACCGCACATCTTTGACAGTACTTGGTTGGCAGGTAATTCCTTGGATGACCCTAATTTTTTCAGGGTCTACGCTGATCCCTGTTGATGAAATAAGATGCCCCAACACTATGCCCTCTTGGACCATTAGATGGCTCTTTTTCCAATTGAGCCGTAGATTGGTATCTACACACCTCTTTAAAACTTGCTCTAGGTGGTCCAAGGCTTGCTCAAACATGACACCATAGGTGGAGAAGTCATCCATGAAGACTTCTACACCATTGTCAATTTGTTGTTGGAAGATGTTCAAGACAAGGCGTTGGAACGTCGTAGGAGCATTGCACAAGCCAAAGGGCATCTTCTTATATGCAAAAGTCCCCCATGGACTCATGAAAGTAGTTTTGGCCTAGTCCCCTAGTGCGATTTGGATCTGGTTATAACCACTATATGCATCCAAAAAGCTGTAATATTGGTGTCCTGTGATTGTGTCCAACACCTAGTCCACAAATGGGAGTGGGAAGTGGTCCTTGAAAGTTTCCATGTTGAGCAACTAGAAATCGATACAGACCCTCCACTTGCCATCTCTCTTGGGTACGATAACAAGGGGGCTAACCCACTCGCTATCGACGATAGAATAAATGAATCCCACCTTAAGTAGTTGTTCAATTTCATCCTTTATGACCTGCTTCAACTTGGGATTCAACCGTCTTTGTGGCTATCATCGTGGCTTCATGGAAGGGTCAAGGTAGATCTGGTGCTGGCAGATCCTAAGATCAATGCCAATCAGCTCAGGATAGGACCACATGAATGTAGCAACCCATTTTTTCACCATCACTAGCAACTTCTTTTTCTATTCTGGAGCAAGGGCAGCATTAATAATTACCAGCTTGCCATTTTGCAAAAATGCATATTCTAAGTGAGCCGGTAGGGATTTTAGCTCAAGGGGCTCTTGCTTGAAGTTCTCAGGGATCTCTCGATTTCCCCAGTCATCAAAGTCATCAACGATGGAGCTCTATTGATGAATCTCCTCCATCACATCTATGCTACTGATATAGGCTTGCACTAGCCCCTCAGATGGTTCCATGAATATTGTGCTACTAGCAAGATCAACTGTCAGCCACTGGGTGCCTTCTTGGTTAGTGGATGCTGCATATAGGCACTATTGAATTGGTGATTCCTCGGTACATCGACTACGTGCTTGCATGGATTTCTGCTTAGAGGACCATAACTGCTGCACATAGTTGCACCCCGAGTCACTATACGTGATGCATAGAACTCTTTTCTTCTCGATCTTCCTAGAAGGATTTTCTTTTAAAATTTCTAGGGACAGATCTCAAAGTCCTAGTCATGCATCCACTATGCTTAGCCAAGCTCTTCCCATGATGATTGGGAAGTTCCCGTTACAGTTTTCAACACGGATGACCAGGAAGTCAGTAGGGTAGGACCACCCACAAACGGTGATCACAATGTCCTCCACCAAACCCAACAGAACGATGATGGATTGATCTACTACCTCAAGCCGGATGTTTGTCTTCTTTAGTGGGGGTAGGTTCCAGTTCTTGTACATGTCATGAGAGATTAAATTAACCCCTGAACCTGAGTCTAGAAGAGCTTTGCATGGCTCATTCCCAGCCACCTAAAGATAGATTAGGGGGCTTTCCAAATATGTCAATTTCTAGGGAAGAGAACCAACTTTGATCCAGTCAGTCATGGCTTGTGTGAGCATGACCGTATGGACGTTGGATTGTGGTAGAGCAGAGGACTACTCGGGTGGTATGATGGTAGAGGCATTAGTAGGTTCAAAGGCACTAACCATAGGCATAGGCGAGGGTGTGTTCAGATTATTGGACTAGAAGAAAGGACGTTTGCATGGCTTGGACTCTAGTCCACTTGGCTGAGGTGCCGGCTGTAAGTTAACAGTCCTCGTAGCATTTCATTTTTGTGGTTGTGGTGGTATTTCTCCCTGCATGGATGGAGCAGGTGGCAACTAAGAGGGATGGTGTGGAGGAGTAGCAGAAGAATGTGACGGAGGGTAGAAGAGGTATGGATTTGTCCCCCTGAGTGATGGATGTCTAAAATATTTAGGGGGTGGTAGTAACTGGGAAAGGCCACATGACTGGAAGACTCTCTTGGAGAGACCGATTGCTGAACATAGTAGCCATAAATATTTTNACTGGAAGACTCTCTTGGAGAGACCGATTGCTGAACATAGTAGCCATAAAGATTTTGCTACTTGTAAGGGTACTACTGCCTTGGAGGTGGCATCCCCCACGCTTGTGGTTATCACCACTATTAGAAATATTCATATGGTTGCGGAGGCGTTCCACTTGGATAGTATCCTTGCTGCTACTAGTGGAATCACCTGGGGTTGCCTTGTGGATATGGCAACCTTCGGGGTGTCTGCCTCTGCGCCAATCGAGGGTTCAAGGCATAAACCCCAGACTCTTGAAGGTGAGACACCACAGGAAAACATCCCTTAGGATGTTCGTATTGGCATACGCCGCATCCATCGTCCTCCTCGGTGTCAGAGTCTACAACCTGTTCTGCTGCAGCAAATTGTTAGTGTGCTTTTATAACTTATGTATAGTGGAAATGTTATTAACTTTTAGGTTCATACAATGATATTAGTGGTATCCACTTAGACCTAAATAGCACACATTCCACAAAAAAAGTCCCTGGCAGTAGTACCAATGATGAGTGATGAGGTACCCCTACATACAACCATATGAATCACAAGCATTCATGCATGAGCCAGTTGAATTCTATGGACTTTATTATTTCTAGTGTGCTAGCCCTTTAGGAAGTGAATCTAACCTTAAAGTCAATCATTGTCCTCCCAATTACACTTATGTTCATTGGTATTGGTAAGTGTAACTGAGGCATCCGATTTTTATCATTTTGTATTTTATATTGTGGGTGCTCGAAATGTAGATAAAAAGGAGTTTAATTAACTAATGTACATGACTAATTAACTAATTATTTAACTAATCCTAACATAAGCATCGGTTCCCACTTTTCATACACATCCTAAACCCACATATCCACTACTAGGTGACCAAACGCTATGCTACTAGGCGTACCAAGCAATAACATTGCTAGGATTACCAAGTGAATATGTGTTACGCTTGAAGCAATCATACTTATGTATTTAATCTATCTAGCTTAATAATCTCATTAACTCAATTTTTGGAAAATAATTGTGAAATAATTAGAATAATTAATAGATAATTGAAAACATTGAATGCATAAACAAAAGAGCTAATCTATCCAAAGTGCTACAAGGTTTATTAGAAAGCTTTTCTTTATTGTCGCAGACACTGTTGTCCTCAAGTACAACAATGCTTGAATAAAGATCTGTACACTTAATGACTCCTACTGTGGGCACTCAAGGAAAAAATTTTAACTTTCAAATAGAAAAAAATGCAAGAGCTTCGTTACTGCTAAAAAAATGAACTTCCCATAAATGCGGTTGGTAGGCATGTATTTATAGGTGATAGACAGACACCGTGTCGATGAGGCATCATCAACACAAGTCAAAATGTGTCGATGGGGCCTCATCCACAAGGCCTCATCAATGTGATTGGCTGCATCAACGAGGCTTCTTCAATGCAACCAACAATGATGACTCATTAGGAACCTAGAAGCACATTATGCCTACTTCCAAAGGGATCAAGAATCATCCAAATACATGCTCACATCTAACATTATCAAAAGGGTAGATTGTCTTTCTTTGACAATATATTTCTTCTACCATGAAATTTTCACCAAAAATGAGCATGATATAAATTATGTCAGCAACCTTTATTCTTTGGAACCACAAACTGCAAACTCTATAGCTAGTTGATGTAGAAGTCCATCACTTATGTAGAATAGGTGAACACATGGATGTTAGAAAAATCTGTGGTAGCACTTAGCACCAAATCGTGTCATTTTGAATTCTTCCTTTAAGGAGGATGTTGCTCTAATGGGGGCACTATGACTCTCTAGGCAACATGTAAAATTTGAAGATAGTGGAGTATGAGTCATAGGTCATTAAGTAGTGCTTGCTTTTTCATCAACCTTATCATCTTGGTGTTCCTAATAAGGTTTACTGTTAATGAGAAGGTATTGGTAGAAGTGTCTAGATGCCCTTAGGATTATTATAAAAGAGCACCATTATGAAGATTGGAAGGCATCAATCAGACAGAACCTATAGTGAAAGGCTTTCCTTTTTTTAGAAGCATTTTTTATCAAGCATCTTTAGGTTGCAAAAAATCTAAGAGTTATAATAAAGCTTTGTTTGTTTGCATATATTGTATTAGTGCATTCTATTTTTGCACTTATGCTACAATTTTGCTTAGCAATTCAGCTCAAATAGATTCTCTTAACCAAATTATAGGTATATATTATAAATATATAACTAAGCTAGATCTTCTTGTGCTTGTTTTGCACAAGAGACTAGAAATTACAACAATAAGACCACATATCAAGGTAGGAATGGTGGGCTTGCAAGTCAAGCTATCCTACCAAGATACAATCTCTAAACAAAACAAAGAAATAAATCTTTGCATTAATTCTACTCCTTTTGTTTACCTTGTTCAGATTGTCTTAAGCTTAACTTGGCCCATCTACTACTTTAGATCAAATAGCTTCGTTGAAGGGCTTGAAAGCCCCTTCAATTCCACAGAGAACTATCAATTATTGAAGTTTGGGATTTTGATGTTGACCTCTACCTCAATTCACATCAACCTTCTTATTCACACAAGCAACCAGCATAGATCAACTCACCAAAGCTCTTATACTACTTTTACTTTTGGGGCATAAAACATATGTAAATCTAGAATCATATCAGGCAACTCAAAGAAGATAAGTATATATTAGAAATCATAATAAAGGGAGAAAATGAAAGAAATCCTAACATTTATCAAATCAAGTCAAGCCCTCAGAAGCAATTAATTCCATTATCTTCATCTAAATTACTACATTTAATTTCTGCTATAAGGATTCACCTTCATAAAAAAGATGGTTGGCTATCATATAGCTATACTATTTGGTAAAAAAGATGGTTGGCTATCATATAGCTATACTATTTGGTGAAATGCAGGTTAATTGTAATTACATAGGTGTAACATGTTAGCATTGAATTTCCCAACCATAATAGTTCTAAGCACCACAAATGTAAAAAAGCATGGAAGTAATGCACTTACTTTCATTTGCTTATTAGAGTTGCACTTACATGTTAATCATAAGATGAGCACCATTTTTGGTTTCATTTCCAAAGAGACACTTAAGATTTAAGAATATATGTCAGCCTACTCCATTGATGTTGAGCTACTCTGGTCACACGGCTAACGTATGATGCCTTTTAGTCTCTCATCGGGCACATGGTACACATGGAGCCCTCCCATAAATAAGAGTTAGCCTTTCCATTTATGGTAGAGCCATGAAAGTTGAGACAATTGCTCTTTGGAACTTTGTGTTGGCAATGGTTTGATGCAAAAAGCCATGGACTATAATACCATTGTTGGTATTGATTATTGAATATAACTTTAACTCCTTTTATACAACAATGGTTTGTGCTTTTTACCCACAATGAGCAAAATCTATGTGTCATAGAGTACATGAGCATCTAGCCTTGCATACATGAGGGAACAAGAAGCTTGGCATGTTTTCCTTGGTAAGATTGTTGGTAAGAAAAGCTTTGAGGTCACTTCATCACTTTTGTGAAGCAATAACAATTAAGGTGGTCTTAATGCATGTACTAGCTTCAATTCCTTTCTTAACAAAGAGTTCACAACCTCAGTTTTTTAACATGGAGTTGTATGGCAGGCTCAGTATCATGCATATTCCATGACCCTTAAGAAAAGTTGTTATGTCTCCCATTATTCTAGGGTCATTTTGTACGACATGTTGTGTATTTTTAATAAAAAGAATGAATTAAAAAAGGAAATGTGAAATTTTTTGGTGTTTGATTTTTACAAATGATATTATATTAGTCAATACAACTCCTAAAAATATTGCTTCCAAAATAGAAAAGTGAAAACTTGCTCTAAAATCAAAAGGTTAAAAATTAATAGAAGTAAGATTGAATATAGAATATGCAATTTCAATAATAGTATAAATAGTATTAAAATTGAAGTGATAATTCAAGGCAAAAAAGTCCTTTATTGCATATAATTCAACTACCTAGAATCAATGCTTCAATCAAATGGTAAATTGATAAAGATACAAAAAATAGGATTCAGGTAAGATAATCAAAATAGAGATAGGATATTGGTGTTCTATGTGATAAAAGAATCCCAATAAAATTGAAGAGAAAATTTTATAGGATAACAATCACACTTGCAATATTGTATGGTGTTGAATGTTAGGTAGTATAAAAGAGGCCGTGTGGTAAAAATGCAAATGCTTATATGGAAGTTGAATAAAAAAACCAAAGAAATGATTAAAACATTAGAATCATTGCTTTAAAAAAAAGCAACAATAGCCATAAACAGAATCAGAATTTATTTTGAGTATGAAGTTGTGGTGGGTTTATTCATGGCATAAGCCATTTAGGTTGGGAGGTCCATACAAAATAAAGTAAAACATCCTTGTGCCACTCTGTGCACAGCCACCAGCCAGTGCCGGTTCTTACAGTGGGCCCACACCTTACGTGGCTCTGCCAGCCCACGCCAAGCGGCGTCTTTCTGTCCACTGCTGTCATCTGCACATGCCGTCTTGCTTGCCTCTATGCCAGACAGACAAGCACATTGTCTGACAGCACAGCACCACTATTCACAGCGCCGCTGCCGTGAATCCCAGTGCCATGTGCCATCTCTCCCCGCTAAATCCCTCGGCATTTCTTCATGCCCCTTTGCACTCTGCACCGTCGCAATCATCCTTGCTATCACCGCGCCACTGAAAAACCCAGACCGGAATGCAAAAGCCCAAAGCCCAAAGCCCATAAACTTCCGGGGCTCTGTTTAAACCCCATCCGCCATTGCCGAACCAGAAGCAGGTCCAGAACCCGGAACAGTTGCAGGGTTTCAATCAAAACCGAACCGAAGAGAGAAGGACAAAATGCAGAAGTAGGTCGGTATGCCGAGAATCGCAGAACCCAGAATAACCGAAAAAATTAAAAAAACTGAAGGGAAAGAAAAACCAAGATGCAGCGTGGCAGGTCAAGAAAATCGGCATGTCAAACTTACCGTTTCATTCCATGAAATCTTGGAATGTAAAAATAGTAGAAGCCGAGCTTTTCCTTGGTGCTTGCCACTAGGATCCAATTCAAATGGGAAATTAGCGTTAAGTTCGGTGCTAAATAGTTGAGGGTTGTTGAACATAAAAGCCTTGCTATTTAACAGGTTATGTGTTCTGTGGTTCATGCAATTCATTTAAATGATAATGAAGGAATCATATAAAAGGATTAAAAAAAATCAAGAGGCCAAATTTTCTCTTAAAAGAAGTAGGACAATTTTTTTTTTATTGATCTTCTTTTAGCTAGAGTACAACGTTATGACCTGTGCTAGCATGGGAAAGTTGATATCACAGATGTATTTTCTATTTTGAATGTTGGTATTTTAACATTATAGCTATTTTGATTATCATGTAGGTATTATTGTAATGCTTCCAAAAATGAATTCGCTCCAAAAAGCATGACAGCTATATCATTGATTTTGAAAGCACAAACAAACAAAAGTAAGTTTAGAAGACGTCCCATAAATAAATAATGCTAAGGTAAATCTTTGGGAATAAAGAGTACTCATTTTAGAAAAGGCCAAACAATTCAATAAAGTATGCAAAGACGCAACACAACTATCACAGACATAATTAACTTCTTAAACTATCACAGATACAACCCAGCATTATATAACGCACTACACATTAGGCTTCAGTCCTAATTATTAGAGTAGGGCGCAGGACTTATTTCATAACTCATAACAGTAGTAGTGAGGAGACAGATGGTATTCAGAAGTACGGCAGCCACTGCTGGTTGATGTTGTGCTCGCTGGCAGTATTGATAATGATGTTGACGTGGCTTTTCTTCCCGAGGGCCAGCCCTGACACAGGGCTCAGCAGCAACCCATTATTCTTGAACAGCCAGCGCTGGTTGGCAGCCACAGCGCATACTCGGATTTCCACAGAAGAGCCTGCGCTTCTGGCATTGGCCGTCAAGCACCGGCTGCTGTCTTCGTTCATGCGGATGCTGCCGTCACTGTAAACATTCTACTGCTGCTTTTCCCACTCCCACTCTTGTTTCTTCGTCCAATTCGATACAATGCTTCATCTCCATCTTCCCCAAATCGACGTCGTGCCGGGTCTTTGTTCATTCCAAATCTCAACTTCGGCCGGTGGCGTAGTCATCGGTCTGCACCGACAAGTTGGTGCCCTGGACGTCGCTGGGGCCACTTTGGAGGCACCATTATTGGTGATTGTCCTGTCAAGAGATAATGTCCATTTGAGCTGCTCCGCCTGATGAGCGTTGCCATTTATAGGATCGATCACGTTATTGACACACATTTTGGTAGCAGGAATCTAATTGGAATATTGCGACCTTATCAAATCATGCTGCCATGCTGATGATTTTTAACGAGATACCCCACTACCACATACCAGGGCGTCTACCGCCTGCCAGGGCGTGAATTTGACATGCAGCAGTGCCTAAAATATAATATCTACTTTACGTTGGTAAAAGTAATTTGCGTAGGGAAACAACCGGTAAGTGTGTCCTTCCATGTTGGTTAGTTTTTTTTGTCAACTAAGAATATATACGTTTGTATTGTACAGAATATTAATTTAATGTGTGTTCAGTAAAACTTCAGTTGTGTGAAGAAACTTTGATTATAAAAAAAATGGTTTGGCCCACAAATAGAATTTTTTATTACATTGATTATGTTCATAATAAATGGCATCATTAATTATGTTTAGTGGAAAATAGATATGGTTGAAAACTTCTATCCAATTTGCAATTGAATATAGAATCAACAAGTAATCCAATTTGCATAAAACAAATACATTATCGAATTTGCAAATGGATATAGAAGAAACAAGTTAAAGATATTAAAACAAGTTCTCTTGGAGGTGCTATATATTATGTTTCTTTTACTGATGCTGATTCGAGAAAGAGCTCGATCTATTTATTAAAACACAAGTTTGAAGTATTTGGAAAATTCATAGAATTCAAAACTCTTGTTGAGAATTATTTAGGAAAGAAAATCAAAATTCTAAGAACTAACAATGGTGATGAGTTTTACTTAAATGAATTTAATGCTTTTTGTAAAGAACATGGCATTCAAAGGCAAAAGACTATTCCAAGGACCCTTGAACAAAATGTAGTAGAGCACTTCAATTAAACATTGATGGAACATGCTAGATGTATGTTTAGTGAATCTAATCTTGACAAGTGTTTCTGGGATGAGAAAGTAACAACTGCATATTATCTTATCAATAGATCTCCTTCATCACCACTTGGTGGAAAAATTCCAGAGGAAGTTTGGAGTGGTAGGTCCATTAATTTAAACTATTTGAAGATTTCTGGTTCTGAAGCCTATGTACATGTTCCAAAATTTGATAGCTCCAAATTAGACTCTAAGTCTATAAAATGTATTTTTCTTGGCTATGGACATGATGTCAAAGCTTATAAGTTGTATAACCTACAAACTAAAAGGGTTAGTTATGGTTCATATGTTATCTTTAGAGAAAAATGTGGATCTATGAAGAAGGAATCTTCTAATATTGAAACTCCTTCAAATGATGTAACTCCTATGTATGTGCCTATTGAAGTTAATAATCAAATTTCTAAGGGTCATCCTCCCTTAACTAATGATATTGCCCCTAGCAAATAGGATGGTGATAGTACGGTAAATGAGGAGGAACAACATGAAGAGGAGAAACTACTTTCAATGAAGATGAGCTATTAAGATGTTCAACACTGATGAGCTGCGATATCGCATACGTGATATCACGTCCTGCCTCATCTTCTATAAATAAGAGGGAACACCCTTTGTTCAAGATAGTAAAACTTAGACACTTAGCCAAACTCTTGCAGTTTTATTAGTCCAGAGCTAGAATAATTTCTGTGTGTCCACAGTAGGAGTCATAGAGTGAATGGATCTTTATTCGAGCAATTTGTACCTGAGCATACATTTGTGTACAGTAATAAAGAAGAACTTTATGATAAACCTTGCAACATACAGATTAAGCTAATTAGTAATTGATTATTGTTGAATGTTTAATGCTTTCCTAGTTAATTAATATCTCTCTCAACCTTCAACCTCCTTAGTTAAATACACTCAGTACGATTGCTTCGAGCATGCGTGTAGCACTTGATAACCCAGTAACAATTAGCGTTTGGTAATCCCAGCAGCGTTGCACTGGTTTAGGATGTGTACAACAAGTGGGAAAGGATATTGGTGTTAGGAACATTTAGAACTTAGTTAATGAATAGTTAGTGTAAGTTAGTCACTTAATTCTCTCTCTTTTCCTTTATTAGCAGAAGACACAAAAAGATAAAAAGCTATAAAAGTCATATACCTTAAGCTTACATAACCATACAATCGTGACAATACAAGTAAGTTTGGGAAGACAATGATTGATTAACCCTAAGTGTTCCATTAAGGCGCGTAAGCACTTAGTCCTTGGAGTTCAACCGGATCATGTGTGAAACGCTTGTATTTGTATGGTTGAGTGTAGGGGTACCTCGCCACTCATCATTGGAATCGTTGTCGGGGACTTAGTTGTTTATGCACTATGTAGAACATAGGAAATCATTCATATCATTGGAATGCTAGAACGAACCCTTAGGGTTAATCAAAGAAAGATAAGACAATAGTCAATCGCACACCGAACAAGACAAAATGTCTTCTTCTTCACATATAGCACTTCACTTCCTAGGACTAACACAAGAGGCAGTTAGTTGCATAATACACATAACCAGAATCTACCAGTTCCTCAACAGTTTTGTGTGGTATATACTCATCCCGATGAGTATGTACCCAATTTCACCTTTATTCTCCACCAAGATGAACAACTACATTGGAAAGACTTGGAGAGTAACATAGTGTTGCCTCCAGACTGATTAGTTGTCAACATGTTCCTTCGTGCTCTCACACAAATAGGCATGTTTCTTTTATATGAAAAATACGTTGCATGTGATCATGATACAAGGGATTATCATTCCACAGAAGCGCAACGTCAAAGGGACTTGCGATAGGAGAGATACCATACATCTTTGAAGGGGAAATGGCCCCATAACGCTCAGCACATTTTGAGCGAAATTGAGGATGGTGAACCTGCTCCAACAAGTTCTCCACAAAACGATGTTCCTCCTTCTAATGATGGTCAGGAGGTGATGTATCAAAACCTTCACTCCACTATTCACAACCTTGGTTCTGATACCCACGAACATGAAGTGTTCAAAGAAGGAACACAAACACATGATAAGGGCAGATGTTGTGATCATGATCACGATTGAGATCAAGACCATCGAAGAGAAGGTAGAAAACACCATCATGGCAATGGTTCTCCTTCTTCTTCACCTTCATCGTCACCTTTACCCTCTCCTTTAGTGCTTGGACGCAATCGTAGGGAAACCAATCGTGAGGATAAGAGAAAACAAAGTAAAAAACTTCAACAAGGTAATTAAGAATGAGGACGAGGGCACTCTAAGGAATCAAGGCATAGAAGAAGGGAGAGTAGGGAACCACGTAGACACCATAGATGCTATGAATGAGATGATCACGAAGAACCCTTACTCACAACTAAAAGCATGCTAGATATAATGGAGGCTGTAAGAGTTCCAACAAGGCACCAAAAGGATAGTAGGATCAAGAGGTTAGACATGAAAAACATCCCTCGATTTGAAGGGGGATACAACGCTAATCCTCAAAATCATTTACAAGGATTCCACAATGCATGTGCCTTGAAAAACATAGAAAATGAATGGCAAAAACTGAAGTTGTTCCCAAGGACACTATTGAAAGAAGCTGAAAGTTGGTATGAGTCCTTAGAACTGAAATCCATTCAGAGGTGGAGTACAATGTTAGAACTGTTCAATGATAAGTACCAAATGTACTCCCGAGTGTCTAACCTGCGAAAGAAAATCCAAAGATGGAAGTAAGGAAATCATGAACCCTTGGATGCTACCATGGGCCACTATTACACATTGTTACATCGTTGCCCTAGCCATGGTTATTCACAGTAGGATCAACTATGCCATCTAGTGGATGGACTTAGGCATGAAACAAGAAGAACCCTTGGGACGTATGCCTAAGGAAGGTTCTCAGAGCTTATGTCTAATCAAATTCATAGATTGCTAGAGCAAGTAGCCAAAGAAGAAGGTGAGCTACAAAAGAGAGAAAGTGTAGAGGAATATAACCGAGATCCTTCCCTCTAAAAAAGGGGAGTGAGATTTTGTGAGGAGGAAGAAGAGTCACCACTTGAAGAGATGGTAAATAGGAAAACTTTGTCACTCCAAAAGTTAACAATAGAAGTATCGACAAGGTTAGACAAAATGTGGAACTCCTTGGATAGTAGGTTTGAAACTATTCTTAAAATTGTAGAGGAGTCTAGGGAGCGAGGTAGTGACCACGACAAAAAGAAAAAGAGAGAAGTGGAAAATGCACGTAACAAGGATAAGGGTAAAATGGCCATCATAGAAGAGGTTGTGGATTCAGACACGGAAAATGATGGTGGATGTGAGATATACCAATATGACCATCCTATGGAACGTTTCCCAATGATCTCACATCTACAAGAGTCTGGAGTGTATGCACTCAACCCACAACTAAATAAATGACAAACACCTCAACGATTACCTTATCCCCAAGCTAACCCAAGGTAGTTCCATCAACCTTTAACATATTATCCAAGTGGAACTCCACCACAACTTGTTGAGCAACATCAATAGTGGCTATACCCATAGTCATGGGGGATGCCACCACCAAGGCAACAATACCACTACCGGCAACCAGATCCATATGGCTACTACGTGCAACATCCAATCTCTCCACGTGACTCTGTTAGTCATGTTACACCACAACATCACAACCAAGCTCGTGAGTATGATAGAACTCCTTCTCCTATGGGAGATAACCCATAAACATACCATCCTTCAAATCCATCTACAACTCTCACACCAATAGCTCTATTACCACCCACTCCAATAATGCAAGGGGAACTTCTTACTCAACCATAGCAATGGAATGCCACAAGGGCTGTAAATCCTCAACCAGATGTTGGTTTTGACAACCATATGAAGAAAAGACCTTTCTTCAAAGCTAATAGTCCAACCAAGCCCTCACAACAACAAGCAGTTGAACCTCTAAATGCCTCTCCATAAAACAAGGCTTTAGAGCTCCCTTCAAACCAAACATTGAGCTCAACACATACGGTTATGTTAACACATGTCATAACTGACTAGATTAAGGTTGGCCACCTTCCTAAGAAATTCTCTGATCCTGGAAGCCCCCTAATTTATCTCCAAATCGTTGGGAATGAGCCATGTAAAGCTCTTCTAGACTCAAGTTCTAGAGTCAACCTAATATCACAAGAGATGTACAAAACCTAGAACCTGCCTCCATTAAGAAAGAGCAGTATTTGCCTAAAGTTGGTTGACCATTCCATCACTATTCCCTTGGGACTGATGGAGGACATTGTTAGCACTGTGTGTGGATGGTCGTACTTAACTGATTTCCTAGTGATACAAGTAAACCATAGTAAAGGGGACTTCCCAATAATAATGGGAAGGGCATGGCTAAGTACTATAGATGCACACCTAGGAATCTACGATCTTTCCTTGGAAATATCCAAGAATACTTTTGGAAATATTGAGAAGAAGAAGGTTCCATGCATCGCATATAGTGATACAGGGTGCAATTGCATGTAGAGACCATGGGTTGTGCAAAGTTTAGCATTACCTGCATGCAACCAGTGTGCACAAGACATGAATATACAAAAGTGCCTGTATGTAGCAGCCACATGACAAGAAGACACCCAGTGGCTGATGGCTAATCAAGAGAGCAACTCACTAATGTGCATGGAACTAATTGATGGAATAACTAGTGCTTACATTGAAATCATAGATACACTAGAGCAAGTCCACTACCAACTTCCAAGCCTTAACCTTGAAAACATCAATTGGGGGAAGTTGGAAATTCCTGAAAAATTTCAACAAGAGCCCCTAGAATTGAAACCATTACCAACTAGTCTAGAATATATGATCCTTGAAAATGGAAAACTGGTAATCATCAATGTAAGACTTACTTCCAAAAAAAAAGAAAGACTGCTGAAAGTAATAAACAAGTGGTCAAAAACCTTTGCCTGGTCATATCCTAAATTAACTAGAATAGATCCTAGGATATGCTAGCATAGGATTTACATTGACCCCTCCATGAAACCTCGAAAACAACTGCAGAGGTGATTGAACCCAAAATTGAAGTAAGTAGTAAAAGAAGAAATATAACAACTTCTTAAGGCTGGGTTCATATATCCCATTGCTGATAGCGAATGGGTTAGCCCTCTGGTGATCATGTTGAAAAAGGGAGAAAAATGGAGGGTGTGCATAGATTTTAGGCTACAGAACATGGTGACATTTAAGGTTCACTTTCCATTGCCATTTGTTAACCAAGTCTTAGACACCATAGCAGGGCATCGCTATTATAGTTTTCTGGATAGCTATAGTGGATACAACCAAATACGGATAGCTCTAGAAGACCAAGCCAAGACAATGTTCACCAGTCCTTGGGGAATGTTTGCATATAAACAAATGTTTTTTGGCTTGTGCAATGCTCCTGCCACATTTCAACACCTAGTTCTAAGCATATTCCAACAACAGATAGGAAATGGAGTGGAAGTCTTTATGGATGACTTCTTCACTAATGGAACAAGTTTTGATCAAGCCTTGGACTGATTAGAGCAAGTGCTGAAAAGATGCGTAGAAACCAACTTAAGGCTCAACTGGTAGAAAAGCTATTTAATGGTCCAAGATGGCATAGTACTTGGGTATAAGGTTTCACATTCAAGAATAGAGGTAGACCTAGATAAAGTTAGAGTCATCTAAGGAATCATCCATCAACCAGAAACTGTCAAAGACATTCGGTCATTCCTTGGACACACTGGATATTATAGGAGATTCATTGAGAACTTATCCAAGATTTCCAAACCATTGGTAGAACTAATAAATAAAGACATACCTTTTGAGTAGACCATGAAATGTTAACGTGCATTTCAAACTCTGAAATAAAAGCTTGTAGAAACTCTCATTCTACAAGCTCCTAACTAGTCCAAACCATTCCACATAATGATTGATGCATCCAATTATGCTTTAGGAGTTATACTTAAATAGTTAGATGACCAAAAATGTCCTTACTACATCCACTATGCAAGTAGAAGTATCACCAGTGTACAACTACAAAGAAATAATTAATGGCTATAGTGTTTGCACTAGATAAGTTTAGGCACTATGTGTTAGGTTACAAAGTGTTCATCCACATAGATCATAGTGCAATCTGATTCCTCATGAACAAGCCAATGGTTAGCCCTCATATTATATGATGGTTGGTAGTCCTACAGGAGTTCGATCTAATGATGATCAATCAAAAAGGCACTGAAAACATAGTTGTAGATCATTTATCTCGGTTGCACTGGGACAATAAAGAGGATGAATATGTAATGTATGATTATTTTCCTGATGAAGCCCTCTTTGCCAGTGTAGTGAATAACCAACCCACAGAAACAAATTGGTATAGTAGCATTCTCACCTATCTCCTTACTCAACAAACACCATAGGCGTTGGACTTTAGGAAGAAACAACATTTTCTTCACAAAGACAAGTACTTTATGGAGATTAATGGAAAACTTTACAAAGTGTGTCTTGATGGGTTAGTTCGATGGTGCATGCCCAAGGTAGACCAACTGAGAGTTCTCCAAGATGCTCATGAGGGCCCTTGTGGGGGTTACTATGTGAGGAGACGAACAACTATTAAGATATTACTTGTAGGATATTACTGGCCAACATTATTTTGTGATGCCCATCAATTTGTCTGATCTTGTGAGCGTTGTCAACATGATGGAGGAATAACTACTAGAATGGAGGATCCAAAACAATGGATTCAACCTTTAGAACGCTTCGACATTTGGGGAATAGACTTTATGGGGCTCATTACACCAATTTCCAATGGAAAAGCTTACATTGTAGTTGCCGTAGACTATCTAACAAAATGGGCTAAAGCAGCTGTTGTTACAGAATGCACATCATCTACAGCTACACGATTTGTGCAACAACAAATCATAAATAGGTTTGGTGTGCCACATGCACTTATTTCGGATAATGAAACATACTTCACAGGTGCCACTTTTTGAAAGTTAATGCAACACTTAGGGGTTGAACATAAATTGAGTACATGTTATCGTCCCCAAGCTAACGGACAAGCTGAGGTTACCAATAGGGAGATCACTAAAATATTAACTAGGACAATTAGCAAGTATAGGCAAGAGCACTGAACTGAATGATGCTCTTTGGGCATACCGCTCCACCTAAAAATTCCCTATAGGCTACTCTCCCTATGAGTTAGTGTACAGAAAGCTTCCAATGCTTCTGATTCAAA
>MNCI01020402.1:4799-19768 GCA_015680685.1 Gnetum montanum | reverse complement strand
AGTGAGAATTCAAAGCACACCCCTTAGACAAAATAATTATTTGGGCTACAAGCACTGGTTATGGAACTAAAAAAACATGTTTCATCTAACTAAGGCCCTTTCTCACTTCCTACTTTTCCCCTTCTTGTTTCCTTAGAATGGTGGTGACTCTTTGGTGGAGGCATTCTTGTTACTTCAAGTGGATGGATTGGTCGAATGTATTAATGCAAAGTCACTGGAAGTGGATTGTTTAAGGCTAGATTTGGAATGGGATCTACTCAATCACATTAACCATACATACATAAAGGGCTATACACCACCTTGTTCTTGGGACTCCATTCCATTTTCTTCTCCTCATCATTCTTTCTCCATTTTCCACCTCATTGCCGGTTGTATCAGTAGTCTATATTTTGGTTGATGCATTATTTTATTTTTGGTAAATTCATGTGGTTAAGACTTTAACTCTTACTTCCAAATGACATTTCCAGAGCCTACAAACTCTTTGAATGTGGGTTTGTCAAGGCATAAAGGGCATGAGCCTACTTTGGGGCGGACCCATTGGCATTCCTATTTGGTGCATCAGTTAACTTCTTTCCCTTATACATTTTTGCAATCATCATTTTTTTTGTTCATTCCCATCTCTAACATCCATTTTATCAGTGTTGCTATTGTTTCTTTTTCTCCATATTTCTTATTCCTTATATTTTTCCATTCTATCGCTACCAGAGGATCGCTCTTCGTCATGGGGGCCCTGGTCCAATTTTTTCAATTTTCCTAACCCTTACATCTTGAGTAGTCACCAATGTTATATCTCTAGAATCCTTATTAGCCATATCACAACTTAGCCAATGGACCTTCCACCAAGGCAAGGTATCAACTGTATTATGATTTACTCATCCTTGCTCATATGTGACTATGTTTTGTGTGCAGATGGCAATCATACAACAATGGACTAGATCTGGAGAAAACACTCAGGATGGACTAGTGCTAGAATAGTTGTGCAAGGAATAAGAATGATGGCGCTGTTATAGATGGATAATGGAAGGTGCAATCCTGGCATCAGCAGAAACACATCTTCTTCTTTTCTCTCTCTCTCTCTTCTCTCTCAGCTACCAAATAAGGTTGGATGTCAATTGTGTATAGTATTCATTCTTGTAGTCATGAACACTAATATTCTCATGTATTGTAATGATTAATCCATTCACACATCATCCCATTCACCATTAGTTGTCATTCAAGTCAATAATCTCATACCGTCCCAATATTTTGTAAGGAACTCAAGGATGAGTTTTCATTTAGTCATGGGGGTATGATGAGCCGTGATATCGCATATGCAATATTGCATCCGCCACGCGATATTGCATACGCGATATCACGTCCTGCCTCATCTTCTATAAATAATAGGTGGCACCCTTTGTTCAAGGTAGTAAGACTTAGACCCTTAGCCAAACTCTTGCAATTTTATTAGTCCATAGTTAGAATAATTTCTACGTGCCTGCAATAGGAGTCATAGAGTGAACGGATCTTTATTCAAGCAATTTGTACCTGAGCACACATTTGTGTACGGTAATAAAGATGAACTTTATGATAAACCTTGTAGCATAGAGATTAAGCTAATTAGCAATTAATTATTGTTAAATTTTTAATGCTTTCCTAGTTAATTAATCGCTCTCTCAACCTTCAACCCCCTTAGTTAAATACACTCAGTACGACCGCTTCGAGCATGCGTGTAGCACTTAGTAACTCAGTAATGATTAGTGTTTGGTAATCCCAATAGTGTTGCACTAGTTGAGGATGTGTACAACAAGTGGGAAATGATACTGGTGTTAGGAACATTTAGAACTTAGTTAATGAATAGTTAGTGTAAGTTAGTCACTTAATTCTCTCTCTTTTCCTTTATTAGCAGAAGACATAAAAAGACAAAAAGCTATAAAAATCATATACCTAAAGCTTACTTAACGATACAACTATGACAATACAAGTAAGTTTGGAAAGACAATGATTGATTAACCCTGAGTGTTCCATTAAGGCGCGTAAACACTTAGTCCCTGGAGTTTGATCAGATTGCACGTGAAATGCTCATATTCGTATGGTTGAGTGTAGGGGTACCTTGCCACTCATCAAACACGTATAAAAAAATTACCCTCACATCTAGAAGAATATGTCCTATTTACTGAAAATAATGAACCATCAACATATGATGAGGCATGTTCATATATGCAAAATGCAAAGTGGAAAGAGGCAATGGATGCTGAAATGTTATTAATTCACAAAAAATAAAAGTTGGAAATTAACTAAGCTTCCATTAGAGATAAAAACCCATTAGAAATAAATGGGTGTATAGAATAATATCTGGGAATCAATACAAAGCTCAACTTGTAGCTAAAGGATTTTCTTAGAGAAAGGGGATTGATTATGATGAAATCTTCTCTCCAATAGTAAAATTGACATCCATAAGATCATTATTAGCTATCATAGCTATTTATGATCTTGACCTTGAACAATGGATGTGAAAACAACATTTCTTAATGGTGATCTTGAGGAAGAAATATATATGCTTCAACTTGAAGGATATGAAATTAAAGGAAAAGAGCATATGATGTGTCGATTATTAAAATTACTGTATGAGCTCAAACAAGCACCAAGAATGAGGAATAAAAAATTTAATGACCACATGATAAATCTTAGAAGTGTAGAAGAATCCTTTATGTATATTAAAAATACAAGTGACAAATATGTTATCTTGTTGCTATATATTGATGACATGTTAATAGCAAGTAATAACATACATGATATTCAAGAGTTAAAACTTCATCTATCTTCTCAGTTTGAGATGAAGGATCTTGGTGTTGCACAAAAAATTTTGAGCATGGAAATTAAAAGGAAAAGAGCTAATAAAAATATTTGGCTTGGACAGTATGCATATGTTGAAAATATTTTAAAAATATTTAATATGCCTGATTACAAACTTGTGACTACACCCTTTGAAATAGGTATTAAACTATTATTTAAACAATGCCCAAAGACAAGTGAAGAAAAAGAGCTCATGGTTAAAATTCCATATGCTAGTACTATCAATAGTTTAATATATGTAATGGTCTCTACTAGACCTGATATTTCTTAGATTATTGAAAAAATTAGTAGGCATATGTCTAATCCAAGGAAACAACATTGGATTACAATGAAGCAAGTCTTGCAATATCTTCATAGTACTTCAAATCATGGGATCTGTTATAAAAATGATTTCAATGAACTTCATGGCTTTCTTGATGTAGAATGGGATGGTGATATTGATAGTAGGAAATCTACTAGTGGATATGTGTTTAATCTTGTTGGTGATGGTGTTTCTTTGAAAAGTCAAAAATAATCTTGTGTTGCTTAATCTACCACTAAAGCTGAATATGTTGCTGCTAACTTGGCATGCAAAGAGGCTATATGGCTCCAATGGCTCATAGCCAAACTTCGCATCACTCAGACTCCAATTAATATTGGCTATGATAGTCAAAGTGTCATAACCATATCCAATAATCTAACCTTTTATGCCCAAATAAAGCACATTAAAATATAGTATCACTATATATGGAAGGAAATTAAATAGCAAAGGATTATTCTAAATAAAATTTTAACTAAAGAAAATCCTATAGATGTACTCACCAAGTCTACTCCTACTAAAAAGTTTCTCTGGTGCCAATCAACATTTGTTCTTCTTCTGAACTAATTTGCTAAAAATGGTTTGGACCATTCTTCAAAGTAGCTTTACCTTCAAGGAGGAGAATTGTGAGGAAAATGAAGGCAAATTTTCCTTCATTTTCTCTGATATTTCTAACCTACCTTATTCTATTTTTATTATTATCTATGTTATAATTGGTTCCATATCTATCCCTACCAAAATAAACTACCTTATTTCTTTTTAATTTTTAGTTTTGTGACAATATATAAGGAGCTCAAATGGAGCATCTAATGCACCACATTTTCAATGCACAAGATTGAGAATCATCTCCCTTCCATTGTAATTTTCCTTGTGCTTCAATCTTTTGAAGCTATGCTGCTAATGGTCCAAGAGTTGATTCTTTGCTGAGGTTTTTCACCTTGAAGGTTTTCCCCAAGGTAACTCTATGTCTTTTTATATTTCCTGCAGTTCTCTTTATTTAAATTTGATGAGAGCAATTACTCTAATAATTAGAGTGGTTATTATTAGGGTAGTTACTCTAATTATTAGAGTGGTTATTACTAGAGTAGTTACTCTAATTATTAGAGCCGTTACTCTAATTATTAGACTGGTTATTATTAGAGTAGTTACTCTAATTATTAGAATGGTTATTATTAGAGTGATAGTTTCTATAAAATTAGAGTGGTAGTTTCTCTCAAAAATTAGAGGGGTAGTTTCTCTAAAATTAGAGTGGCAGTTTTTGTAATTATTAGAGTAGTTTCTTCCAAGCCTATAAATACAGTGCCCAAGCACACAATAGGAGTTAAGTTAAGAAGAATTTAGAAGAAGAAGTCTAGGAGGAGTCAAGTAGAAAAAATTTTGTAGTTAGAGTATTTTCCAAGTGCCTGTAGCAGGAGCTCTAAGTGTGGATAGATCTTTATTCGAGCATTGTGTACCTGAGCACACCTTGTGTATGGTAATAAAGATGAGCTCTTGGATTCATCCTTGCAGCACTTGAGATTTGTTTTCTTACTCATTTCCTTTATTTTATTTTCTTCTACATTTATTTTATTTTATTTTATGCACTTTACATTTCTATTATTATCACACATAGTACGATCACTTTGAGCATGGATGTAACACTTGGTAACCCAATAATGATTAGCGTTTGGTAATCCCAGTAGTGTTGCACTAGTTTGGGATGTGTATGGCAAGTGAGAACGGATACTGGTGTTAGGATTAGTTTAAAGCCTAGTTAATTAGTAGTTAAATTAAACTAGTCACTTAGTTATCTCTCTCTCTCCTCCCTTATTAGCAGCAAGACATAAAAACATAAAAGCTATAAAAATCATATGCCTCAAGCTTACTTAACCATACAATTATGGCGTACAAGTAAGTTTGGGAAGACAACGATCAGTCAACCTATCCTTGTTCCACAAAGGCGCATAGGCAATTAGTCCTTGGAATTCGATTGGATCATGTGTGAAATGCTTGTATTCGTATGGTTGAGTGTAGGGGTACCTCGCCGCTCATCATTGACGCCGTTGCTGGGCACATATTTGTTTATGCCCTAACTAGAACATAGGAAATCATTTACATTGTTGGAAGAAACCATTAGGGTTGATTGAGAAAATAATAAACAAGAATACATTGGACATTGAATAGACAAGTATGTCTCCTTCTTCGTATAAAAGCACCTCACCACCTAAGCCTGAAATAGAAAATAATCAACAACGTAATACACATGACGTTGATTCGCCAATGCCTCAACAAGTTCGAGTGGTATATATTCATCCTAATAAGTATATATTAGACTTTACCTTTATCCTCCATCAAGGTGAACAACTACATTGGTGAGACTTAGAGGGTAACATAGTGTTACCTCCCGATCGTTCAGTCCCAAGCATGCTTCTTTGTGCCCTTACACGAATTGGCATGCTGCGCTTATATGTAGAATACGTTGTGCAAGACCATAACTCAAGAGAATACCATCTCACAGAGGCACAACGTCAAAGGGACTTGCACTAGGAGAGACATCATAAGTATTTAAAGGATAAGTGGTCGTAGGATGTCCCATATATCTTAAGCAAAAATGAGGGTGGTGAACCTGCCTTAGGAAATTGCCCACATAACAATGTTCCTTACCTTGACTTTGGCCAAGGGGTTGTGTGTTAGAACCTTCATTCCACTATTCATAACCTAGGTTCTAATACCCATAGGCACAAAGGATCTGAAAAAGGGACACGAACTCATGATAAAGGTGGACATTTTGATTGCAATCGCGATTGGGGCTGAGACCGCAGAAGAGAAGGTAGCAGACATCGTCATGATGATGGTTCTCCTTCTTCTTTAGCTTCATCATCTCCTTCACCCTCTCCTTCAATATCTGGACATAGTCATAAAGAAGAAGACCATGGGGATAAAGGTAGGCAAAGTGGAATTCATAGACGAAACAGTCAGGAAAGGGAACGAGGGCACTCTAGAGAATCACAACATAGAAGAAGGGAGAGTAGGGAACAACGTAGGCATCATAGAAACCATGGATGAGATGATCATGATGAACCCCTACTTGCTACTTGAAGTATGTTGGACATAACTGAGGTTGTTAGAATTTGAATAAGGCACTAGAAAGATAGTAGGATCAAGAGATTAGATATGAACAATATCCCAGAATTTGAAGGGAGATACAATGTTGATCCTCAAAATCATTTACAAGCATTCCATGACATGTGTGCTTTCCAAAACATAGAGAATAAATGGAAAAATCTTAAGTTGTTCTTGCAGACACTAGTTAAAAAAGTAGAAAGATGGTATTGGTCCTTAGAATCGGAATCTATTTGTAGATGGAGTACTATGTTAGAATTATTCAACGATATGTACCAAAAATACTCTCGAGTGTCTAACTTGAGAAGGAAAATCGAAGACTAGAAACAAGGAGGACATGAACCCTTGGATGCTGCCATCGGCTGATGTTATGCATTGTTACACCATTTTCCTAGCCATGGTTATCCACAAAGGGATCAACTACGTGATCTCGTGGATGGGATTAGGCATGAAACGAGAAGATCCCTTGGGACTTATGCCCAAGAAAGATTATCCAAGGTTAGGTCCCATCAAATCCAAAGAATGTTAGAGAAAGTTGCTAAGGAAGAAGATGAGCTATGGAAGAGAGAAAGTGTAGAAGAGTATAACTGAGATCCTTCCCTTTGGAAGGGGGAAGTAAGATTTTATGAGAATGAAGAAGAGTCACCACTCAAAGAGATGGTGAGTAGGAAAACTTTGCCTATCCAAAAGATGACATTAGAAGTTTTGAAAAAGGTAGATCAAATGTGGGATTCCCTAGACAATAGATTTCAAAATATTCTTAAAATAGTAGAGGAGTCTAGAGAGCAAGGTAGTGATTGCAAAAAAAGAAAAAAGAGAGAAGCTGAACATGCACATAGCATGGGTAAGGGCAAAGTGACCACCATTGAAGAGGTTGTGGAGTTAAAAATAGACAATGATAGTGGATGTGAAATATGTTAATATGACCATCCTAAGGTGTGTTGCCCTGTAATCTCACATCTGTAAGAGTCTAGGGTGTATGCACTCAACCCACGATTGAACAAACGGCAAGCACCCTAAAGGTTACCTTATCCTTAAGATAATCCAAGATAGTTCCACCAACCCTTAACATATTATCCAAGTGGAACTCCACCATAATCGATTGAGCAATATCAATAGTGATAGCACCCACAATCATGGGGAATGCCACCACCAAGGCAATAGTATCCTTACTGGAAACTCGACTTGTATGGATATTACACACAACAGCCAATCTCCCCACATGACTCTACTGGTCACATCATTTCTCAACCTCACTACCAATCCCATGAGTATTATGGGACTCCCTCTTCTAGAGGTGATATTCTGCAAGTATATCATCCTTTTCATTCAGTCGCATGTCTTCCACTAATTTCTACAGTACCATTGCTCCAACTATGCAGGGTGAAATCCCTACCTAGCCGCAATAATGTAATGCCACAAGGGCTATTAACTCTCAACCTACTATTGGTTCCAACAACCACATGAAGAAAAGACCTTTCTTTAGAATCAATAGACCAACCAAGCCCTTGCAATCACAAGAAGTTGATTCCTTAGATTCCTCGATATCAATCAAAACTTTGGAGCCCCCATGAACTCAACCACCACACTCAATGCATACGGTCATGATAACAGATGCCATCACTGATTGGATTAAAGCTAGTCTCCTTCCTAGGAAATTCACTGATCCTAGGAGTCCTCTAATATACTTACAAATCACTAGAAATGTGCCATGCAAGGCTCTTTAGAATTCAGGTTCTAGTGTCAACTTGATTTTTCAAGAAATGTATAAGGATTGGAACCTACCTCCACTGAAAAAGAGAAACATCCATCTAGAGTTAGCTGACCAATCCATCACTAACCCATTGGGATTGGTGGAAGACATTGTTACCACTGTTTGTGGATGGTTGTTCCCAGTTGACTTCCTCATGATTTAGGTGAACAACAATAAGGGGGACTTTCCAATCATAATGGGAAGAGCATGGCTAAGAACCATAGATGCATGCCAAGGAATCTATGATCTTTCCCTAGAAATATCAAAGGAAACATTCAAAAAGATCAAGAAGAAGAAAGTTCCATGCATCGCATACAGTGACATAGGGTGTAATTATGTGCAGAGGTCATGGTTTGTGCAAAGTTTAACATTACCTACATGCAATCAGTGTGCACAAGTGATCAACATACAAAGATGCTTGTATGCAGTAGCTACACAACATGAAGGAACCTAGTGGCTGATAGCTAATCAAGAAAGTAGTTCACTCATATGCATGAAAGTATAAACACATTAAAATGAGTCCACCACCAACTTCCAAGTCTTAACCTTGAAAATGTCAACTGGGGAAAGTTGGAAATCTCTGAGAAATTTAAGCAAGAGCCCCTCGAGCTGAAACCATTGCCCACTGGTATGGAATACACATTCCTTAAAAATAGAAAGCTGGTAATTATCAAAGATAAGCTTGCTCCTCAATAAAAAGAAGAAATATTGAAGGTAATCAATATATGGTCAAAAGTCTTCACTTGGTCATATCCTGAATTAACTGGAATAGATTCTAGGATATGCCAACATAGGATTTACACTGACCCCTCCATGAAGCCTCGAGGACAACTACAGAGGCATTTGAACCCAAAGCTGAAGCAAGTAGTGAAGGAAGAAATTGAACAACTTCTCAAGGCTAGGTTCATATACCCCATTGTTGATAGCGAGTGGGTTAGCCCTTTAGTTATTATTCCTAAAAATGGAGATAAATGGAGGGTGTGCATAGATTTCAGGCTACTAAATATAGGAACATTCAAATATCACTTTCCATTCCTATTTGTTGACCAAGTCTTAGACACCATTGCAGGGCATCGCTATTATATTTTTCAAGATGGATATATCGGATATAATAAAATACAAATAGTCATAGAAGACCAATCCAAGACTACGTTCACCAATCCCTGGGGAATTCTTGCATACAAACAGATGTCATTTGGCTTGTGCAATGCCCTTGCAACATTTAAACAACTAGTTCTAAGAATCTTCCAATAGCAGATAGGAAATGGTATAGAAGTCTTTATGGACAATCTCTCCACCTATGGAGAAACCTTTGATCAAGCCTTGAACTGGTTGGAGAAAGTGGTAAAAAGATGTGTAGAAACCAATTTGAGGTTCAACGAGCAGAAAAGTCATTTGATGGTCCAAGAAGGCATAGTACTAGGGCACAAAATCTCACACATAGGGATAGAGGTAGACCCCAAGAAAATAAAAATTATCCAAGAAATTTCTCATCAACTGGAAATTGTCAAAGATATTCAGTCATTCCTTGGACATACTAGCTACTATAGGAGATTTATTGACTTCAATAAACAACATCATGACCTAAGAATTAGGAAAGTTAAATATCAACTAGGAGATAAGGTTTTCTACTAGAATCCCACACATGTGCCATAACATACTAAATTTCAAACACAATGGGAAGGACCTTATATTATTTATGCAAGCTTTCCTTTAGGGGCCATGACAGTATACAAACCTAAGAGCCCAGATAAGAAACTTTTGGTTAACGTGCAACAAACCAAACCTTACCAAGAGCTTAGGATAGCCAGTACACATGCTACCTCTATTGATGGACAACTTTGCTCACTATTTTGGATCTCCTCCTTCCAACTTATTCATGGAGGAGATGGCCACCTATGTTAATTGTTTTAGGCCCTTAGTTGTTTTTGAATTTTTATTTTACACATCTTTTTATTTTACACATTCTTTCAAATTTTCTTATTTTTGTTTTACACCATCGTTCATATTTTTACTATTTCTTTATTTGCTTGATTACTTTTATTCGTCATCCAATAAGTGCTCATGATGGTGGATTGAATTATATCATATTGATTGCTAATGTTTGGTTTTTACCTTTGAATTATGATGCTGATATTAAGGTATGGTTCTTTTGGTAAAACAAGCAATGTATCCAAGCCGTCGACTCATCCATACAACTCTATGGTCTCCTTTGGCTAGAATTGTATAGTTCCCTTTTTCTAAGTAAACTTGTTAATGAATTGGTGGCTGTGTATTTTTCAAACCAAGAAAAAACTCAAAGGATGAAAAGGGTGTGACTTCAAGGGGATTTGATGCATTTGTGCTAGCCATTCTCTTGGGTGCTTGGATGCTTTTTCTTGGGTTTTCTGTCATTCTAACATTGTTCAAAAATCAGGAGGTTGAGTGAATAAAAATAAGTCTTTGCATGGTGTGGGTCTCAGCCAGAAAAAAAGGAAAAAAGAAAAAAAAACAAAGGAGAAAAGTGAGAATTCAAAGCACACCCCTTGGAGAAAATAAATGCAAAAGAAAAAAATGCATGGGTCTTTACATAGTGTGGTTCCCATTAAAAAAGAAAAACAACATGGGAATTCAAAGCACACCCCCTTACACCAAATAAAAGGGCTGCAAGCACTAGTTATGGAACTGAAAAGATATGTTACCCATGCCTGACGGTTCCCTCTAACTAAGGCCCTTTCTCACTTTCTACTTCTCCATCTAGCTCTCCTCAGAATGGTTGTGACTCTTTGTGGACACATTCTTGTTGCTTTAGGTGGATGGATTGGTCAAGTGTGTTGATGTGAGGTCACTGGATGTGATTTGTTTGAGTCTAGATTTGGGATGAGTTCTACTCAGTCACATTAACCATGAAATAAAAAAGGGACTTTACACAACCTTGTTCTTAGGATCCATTCCATTCTCTCTTCTCCATCTTTCTTCTCATTTTCCCACCTCATTTCTGGTTTTATCATTAATCTATTTTTAGGTTGATGCATTATTTTTCTTTGGTGAATTCTTGTGGGTAAGTTTTTAACTCTTGCTTCCAAATGACATTCCTAGAGCCTACGAACTTTTTGGTTTGTGGGTTTGTCAGGGCATAAAGGGCATTAGCCTACTTTGGGGAGGACCCACTGGTAGTCCTTTTTGGTACAATTGTTAAGTTCTTTTCCTTAAACATTTCCTGCAATCAATCATTTCTTATTTCATATCCAATCAATCTTTCTTGTTCCTTATGTTTTTCCATCTTATAGCTACTGGAGGTTCGCTCTAAGTCATGGGGGCCCTAGCACAAATGTTTCAATTTTCTCCATTTTAATATTCACCTAACCCCTACACCTTGGGTAGTCATCTATAATAAATCTCCAAACCAGTTTCTATCATAACCACAACTCAATCAATGCCCTTCATATTGAGGCAAGGTATTAACTGCATTGTGGTTTATCTATCCTTGCTCATTTGTAATTGTGTTGTGTGTGCAAATGATGATCATACAAACAATGGACTGGTCTTGGAGGAAGCACTCAAGATGGACCAGAACTGAAGAATTTAAGAAAGGATCAAGTTTGGTGGCATGGCTATGGATAAATAATGGAAGGCCCAATCTTAGCATTGGCGACAACACACTTCATTTTCTTTCTCTCTCTTTCTCTAAAAGCTGCCAAATAAAGGCTTGGATGTCATTTATGTACGAGTGTTCACCACAATGTTGTAATATGCTTATTGATTCGTTCACTAGGCACGTTGATTTTGTTATCCATTAGTTGTCAATTAGTCAATAATCTCATACCTTCCCAATATTTTGTAAAGAACTTGGGGATGAGTTTTCATTCAGTTGTGGGGGTATGATGAGAGCGGTTACTCTAATAATTAGAGTGGTTATTATTAGGGCACTTACTATAATTATTAGAGTGGTTATTACTAGAGCAGTTACTCTAATTATTAGAGTGGTTATTATTAGAGTAGTTACTCTAATTATTAGAATGGTTATTATTAGAGTGACAGTTTCTCTCTAAAATTAGAGGGGCAGTTTCTCTAAAATTAGAGTGGCAATTTTTGTAATTATTAGAGTAGTTTCTCCCAAGCCTATAAATGTAGTGCCCAGGCACACAATAGAATTTAATTTACGAAGAATTTATAAGAAGAAGTCTAGGAGGAGTCAAGTAGCAAAACTTTTGTAGTTAGAGTATTTTCCAAGTGCCTGTAGCAGGAGGTCTAAGTGTGGACGGATCTTTATTCGAGCATTGTGTACCTGAGCACACCTTGTGTATGGCAATAAAGACGAGCTCTTGGATTCATCCTTGTAGCACTTGAGATTTGTTTTCTTACTTATTTCCTTTATTTTATTTTCTTCTGCATTTATTTTATTTTATGCACTTTACATTTTTGTTATTAGCACATAGTACGATCACTTCGAGCATGCATGTAACACTTGGTAACCCAGTAACAATTAGTGTTTGGTAATTTTAGTAGTGTTGTGCTGGTTCAGGATGTGTATGGCAAGTGAGAAAAGATATTGTTGTTAGGATCAGTTTAAAGCCTAGTTAATTAGTAGTTAAATTAAATTAGTCACTTAGTTATCTCTCTCACTCCTCCCTTATTAGTAGCTGGACATAAAAACATAAAAGCTATAAAAATCATATGCCTCAAGCTTACTTAACCATACAATCATGACATACAAGTAAGTTTCGGAAGACAACGATCAATCAACCCATCCCTGTTCCACAAAGGCACATAGGCACTTAGTCCTTGGAATTCGACTGGATCGTGCATGAAATGCTTGTATTCGTATGGTTGAGCATAGGGGTACCTCATTGCTCATAAAAATTTAATATAATATTGGTACAAGCAACTAGGAATAACATCCATTCATAGTGTATTGCAAATTTTATGGAAAAATAGAAGTTTACAAGGTTCCATAAGATGCATTATGCTTTCGGTTGGTTTTTTCAATTTTGCAGCTATGCATTTTTATTAGATAACTAAACAAAAAGGTCACTCTGAGCAATCATTGAAGTGGCTTCTTATTTGGTGTGGATTCTATCCAACTACATGAGTTTATTAGCTATTTCAGAAATGATAATGGATATTCGATCCTTCATCCTCTCTCATCTTCTCCAAGGCTTTCATTAACCTAGTAATTAATTTATCATAGCTAGGTATAATATAATTTGTGGTAAACTTAAGATTGTATGCATGAGAAGGATTTTGAAATATTCTTCCATACATCAATCAATCTGACTATGGTCCCATTTCTAGGGATGGATCTTAGTAAATGACATTGCTCTTACATAGTGATGAGACGCGGATTGCGCATGCTGCGATATCGCATCCCTTGCGATATCGCGTACGTGATATCGCGTACACAATATCGCGTACGCGATATCGCAGTCTGCTGCCATATCTATAAATAAGAGGTGGCACTCCCATCATTTCTGATCCTAGGCGTAAAGTAGCAAAGCTCTGGCGGATTGATCACCCGAGAGATAGAATATTTTCCATGTGCCCCCAGTAGGATTCCCCCAAGTGAACGGTTCTTTATTCGAGCAGCTTTGTACCTAAACGTAAGTTGTGTACGACAATAAAGATGAGCTTTGTGGATAAACCTTGCAGTGCATGGATAGGTTTAATTAATGTTATTTACTGCTTTCCTAGTAACGCGGCATGAGTACGACTTGGTTACGAGTGTTGAAGAACGTGTACGGCTAGCCAAGGAATCGGCTACTCATCGCGAGTAGATTCTCTCACCCTTTCCTCCTAGAATGTGGGACAAGTACGACTTGATTACGAGCATCTACAGATGTGTATGGCTAGTCAAGGAATCGGCTGCTTGTCACACTTAGGTTATTTAAGTGCCTCAGTACGACCGCTTCGAGCACGTGTGTTACGTGTGGTAATCCTAGTAACGATTAGCGTTTGGTCGCCACAGTTACACAGTTTAGGGTGTGTATGGCAAGTGGGAACAGATGCTGATGCTAAGACTTAGTGCTGTAGTTAGAGTTAGTTTTAGTTTCTCAACCCTTCACTATTTAGCATAGGAGATAAACTGAAAAATACCAAAAAAAATCATATACCTCAGACTTGCTTAACCATACACTGTGACACATACAAGCAAGCTTGGGAAGACAAGGAACGATTAACCCCAAGTGTTCCATGGGGCGTTTAGGCATTTAGTCTATGGAGTTCGACCGGATCGTGCGTGCTACGCTCGTTTCGTATGGTTGAGTGTAGGGGTACCTCGCCACTCATCATTAGCACCGTTGCCGGGGACTAAGTGTTTTTACGCCAATTAGAACATAAGGGATATCACTCACATTATTATGAGTTTTAACGAACCTTCGGGTTAATCAGTTAATCAAGAACATAAATAACGGTGAATAGCACACCATTAGGATGGCTTCTTCTCACGAAATCAACTTACCTAAGGACAACACAGAAGACAGTCAACATCACATGCATAACCGAGACCAGCCATGTCCTAAACAATCTAAGGTCACATATAGTCATCCTGATGAGTATGTCCCTGACTTTACTTTTATTCTCCACCAAGACGAACAAATGCGATGGATAGATCTGCAAGGTAACATCATGTTACCCCTGGATAGATCTATCCCTAACATGCTTTTCCATGCCTTAGCACAGATTGGCATGCAAGAACTATTTGCTAAATACGTTGTGGAAGATTATGACACAAGGGATTATCATCCTACAAATGCCCAACGTATTCGGGACGAAAGGCAGGAGAGCCAACATTCATTGTTGAAGGGCAAGGTCCCCCATGTACTTAGTGAAATAGGAGACGAGGAACCCCTCACAATGGATTTCTTAGAAAATGATGTTCCTCCTCCTCACTTTGGTGAAGAGGTAAAGCATCAAGGCCTTCGATCAACTATACATGCTACAGGCTCTGATCCCCGTGAGCACCAACTGTTCACGGCAGGAACAACCACTCACACTATGAACAGACAC
>MNCI01020385.1:0-57267 GCA_015680685.1 Gnetum montanum | reverse complement strand
TATGGTTGAGTGTAGGGGTACCTCGCCACTCATCACTAGAAAAGATAGTTTCCATCTTAATAACGTTTATACCATTTTTAGAATTTGTCATAATCTTAAAAGAGCAAATGAATTTCAAGTACGAATAAAAAAGCTATGATGAAGTAGTAATACCAAAATAGAAATTAATAAGGAAAAACATAATTCTAGTCTTAACTACTTTTATATCACTTTCAAGATTCATCCTTGAACTTACAGTGGCAAATGAATTTCAAGTATGATCAAAAAGCTATGATCCAAGGAATCAAGCAATTGACATTACCTCAAGAAGTATCAAGACACAAAGCAAATATTGACCATCATGGAGGATCATAATCTTGTTTCATGAAGGTGTATGATATTTATGACGAAGAGACTCTAGGAATATGCATGAAGGTTTCAACATAAAATGTGCTTGCAATAACCCTAACCAATAAAAGGAAACATTCCACATATCCACCTTAGGCTTTGGACTGACATGAATTCCAATACCCATGTATTCTTGTAGAATTGTGAAGACTAAACATTGATGTTCTATGCCAATAAGAAATCCTACCATGGGAATTTCTTTACCAACTCTAACCCAATTTAAGAAGTTAAGAAACAAGATCAAGCCTTACCATCCTAAACGTGGCTATCTAACCACATTGCCGTTATGGTTGAACTACAATCACATTGTAGAAGAGAGATGAAAATAAGATAGTTTCTTAATTCTTATTTCATTTCTTGTTCTTCCTACTTTATTTTGTTTATTTAATTTATATATTTTGAAGTTAGGTAAGTAAAATATTCTCAGTTAATACATGTTGGAAACTAAGGATTTATCTTACCTTCACTTGGACAACCAAAGATATGAGATGCACATAATGTAATCTAATGAAAAGGTATAATAATGAGGAGAGTACAATGTAGAAAATCTAATTTATCATTGATAACAATTAAGCTAACAAGGTTTTTAAAGAATTTACTAAGAGTAATGAAATAGGGTTGTGTCGAACATTTTAATTGATTTTGTTGTAAAGTTAACTTTATATTGAGTATTTACTCATTTGAAAATAAGGGGCCCAACTATCTCTCAAAATTTACTTCTTAATGTTTAATTTTGAGCCTAAGTACAACCACACACATTTACTAGCTCTTCAAATACTTTAGTTGGTGAGGCAAATATTAAGCCTCTGGGTTTAAAGAAAGTGTGATATATATTACTTGTAACTTTTATCTACAAGTTTGATAACTTAAGTTCTAATATGTTATTTTTATATATCAAAGAAAAAAATATTGTGGTTAAACATTTACATATTTTCATTAACAATTTACAAATTGTAAACTATAGACTATGAGTTTTTAAAAATGAAAAAACATTAATCTTTTCTTAAGAAATGTTTTAACCTTTAGGTATTAATTAAATAAATTTTTTTTTTGAAATTTCTTTTAATTAAAAGTCACTATTAAGTAAACATTTCAAACATATTTGATTGAAAAATAAAAATAGAAATAAAAACAACGAGAAAAATTGAAAGCATGAACCGTTTTTGTAATAATAAGAAGAATTGATTTTAGAAATGGTGAGCTAATGCGATAGATGCCTAGCTTACATTACCGTTTCATGTCATAGTTGTTATTAGAGAATGGATTGCCATGCTATAGTTATTCCTGGAGTGTGCATTGCCATGCCATACTTGTTACGGGAGAGGACAAGGAGCAATGGGGGAGAAATGATCAGCCTAAGTCAACACCAATTTTGTCCCTTATTTTGTTCTTGATTTAAGAATGGGAGACAAAAAAATCCAAAAACAAAAGCTTTCACATCAATGTTGGTCTACTGCCTAACACCATGAAAAGTAATGGAAAGTATATTTTGCACATACAAACATCTTTACATTATGTATATAAGGAAAGAAATCTCTTCGGTTTGCTGAGAAAAATTCTCAATTCACACCGCTTCTCAAAGCCAAGTTGTGCACTCCTAATTTAGAGGAGGACAATGTAATCTGGATCTCTTCATTTAGTTTCATATTCAACCCTATCTCTGTGATATTGTATGTCATAATTGAGATTAGGGCAGTCTATAACTTTGCTCTATTAAAAATTAATTTTTTTCACTTGATTTTTTAAAGTATCAATTATAAGATTGTACCCTTGGGTGGATAATATTAAAATCCCAAGGTTTTTCTTTCCATTTCTTAACTACGTCTACTATTATCAAGTTTGTAATGTACTCTAAATTTTCTTTACTCATGATTAATATTTTATAGGGTCCAACACACCCACATCCCTCTACCCCATGGGTTTGCCTACCACATAGCAGAATCGTTTTCAACCTCATGTACATGGTGAAATTGTGGTGACCTTCAACGAGCCCTCAATTTTCATCCTAGTGCTAGTAAGGAGGCATCTCATACTTTTTTTTTTTTTCAAATTTTAGTTCTTGTTTATTAGCGCAGGGTCACGATGTCACACCTCATACCAAGATGAAACCTTTTGTCATTTTGTCAAAGCCATAATAGGCATTTATCCATCGAATGCAGCAGCCCCTCCAAACCATTAAGTACGAGAAAGTTGGTAGTGACCTTAACAAACGGAGACCATGTAAATCCAGGATTAGTTTTCTGCCTAGAGCGTAGTAATGCTAAGGAAGGTTCTCCAACAAAAATCCAAGAAGGCATTGCATTATTTTCTTGTTGAAGAGAACGTCAAGGAGCTTAGGAGCCCCATTGTGGACATTCACCATCTATAGAAATCTTAGCCCTAGCTCCTTGCACTAGCTTTTGAAAGCCAAGTTGTGCACTCTCGGTCTAGAGAAGGATTGAAGAGAAGTTGAAAATGTATTTGCCACACAAACATCTTTACTTTACGTAGCCTATGTTTTATATACAGAGGGAAGAAATCTCTCAGCCAAGGTATTTGGAGAAAAATTAGCTCAGAAAATAGAAAAAAACTCAACTCAAGTACTAGGAGAAATCTCAGTAAAGTAAAAAGAATATCAATCGCAAAGTTTGCTTTGGTTGCTAATTTGAATATTTTTGTTCTGCCTATTTGAATCATTGAAAAATGGATGACTAGATTTTAATTGAGTCTTTGATACTCTTTTGCAAACTAGGTAAGCATAGCCATAAGCCTAGTTTGTTTCATAGATCACAGAAACTATTTTTTGAAAGAGTTTATGATAAGATAGTAGCTAACAGCTGGTTAAAGGATACATATTGAGTAACTAAAGATCCAAATGCTACTCTCTTTGACAAAACGATAATTTAACCCCAGGTGCTTGGTGTGTGCATCAAAAATTGGATTGATAGTCATGTTAAGAGTGCTGATATTATCACAGTAAAGCGTGTTAGGTTGAAAGAGATGAAACCCAATGTCTCCAAGGATAAAAGATAGATAGGCTAATTCAACTGTAGTAGATGTCATAATACAAGATTCTACTTCAACACTTGATCATAAAACTAAACCCAAGAAAGTACAAAAGGCAGTTATTAATCTTCTTGTTAATGGGCATCTAGTCCAATCTACATAAAAAAACATATAAATTCAAACTACTACGAGTAAAGATCTATAGTTCAAAATGCAGTGTCTTTAATATACTTTAATATCCATTGCATAGCTTGAAAATGAGCCATGCTAAGAGACAGCATGAGCTGGCTCACATAATTAACAACAAAATAAAAATTTGGGTGAGTCCTGATAAGATACTGCAAATAAACAAAGATCTAGCTTTTCTTAGAGGTGAATGGTGAAAAAAGAACTCATGTAGCCAACCGTATTTTATTGGGACAAGTCTAAGATGATGATGATGATGATAAGATACTGTAGTGCTTTTGCAAAACTTGTGTACTAGGAATCAGAATATGACTTATCAGAAAACCAGCTGAATGTTTTTTGTACCATTGGTGTAGACATAGGTTTACAACATTTCATTTGAGAAGATATTGAGCCCATTTTTCTTGGCTGAGAAAAAGACCATTTTAAATAATCGAACTTCAATGTCCAAAAAACAATATTGGACCTAAATCTTTCATAGCAAATTTTTTCCTTAGCTAAGTGATTAATGATTTTAAAAGTGAAAGATTATCAATAGTAATCAGAATATTATCAACATAGAGAAGCAAGATAATCTCTCTTGAAGAACCATGACAAACAAATAATGAAGGATCAACTGTGCTGTAGAAAAAAAACATGGTTTAAAAGAAAATAATTGAATATTTTAAACCATGCACAAGTAGCTTGCTTAAGACTATATAAAACATGCTTTAATTTGCAAACATACTTAGGTCTTTTCCATTGAACAAAACTTGGATGTTGTTCCATGAAAATTGGTTTACTCAAATATCTATGCAAAAAGTCATTTTTAACCTCATGTTGTCTAATGTGCCACCTTTTGTTACTGCAACAGTGAGAACTATCTAGATACTTGCAGTTTTAATAACATGGCTAAAGACCTCTGGAAAATCTACTCCTCCTTGTTGGTTATATCCTTTAGCTATCAGGCAAGCTCTCAAATGATCCAAAAGTCCTGTTGCTATTAACTTAATTTTTTAAACCCAACAACACACAATCACATTTATACCTGGTGTATATTCAATAAAGTCCCAAGTATCATTACTCATTAAGGCATCAAATTCTTCTTTCATTACAGCTGCCCATCCTGGATGTTTGAAAGTAGAATGTACAGTTTTAGGTTCAACAGAAATATCATAATACTTGTCAACATTAAGCACATACCTGGGATTGGATTTTAAAATGCCATCTTTACTTTTAGTGATAATTAAATGAAGGGTTTTGAAACTTTCTTAATTATTTTGAGGTGACTATGCTTCTTTATTTTTTCAATGGATGATGGTTATGCTTCACTGCTTTCAAGTGATAATAATTGTGCTTCATTTTTGGCAGATGCTTTTAATCCATGTTGTTGGCTTGTTTCAAATTTTATTCCATTCTTTTCTATAAACATACGAGCTTGACGGGAAAATTCAGATAATTGAGGAGATAACACTTCAAAATGTGCCTCTATTCATTTATTCCACATCTAATACACCAATAATTCCCTTCATTTTGGTTGGATATCAAACAACTTTACAGAATTAGCAAAGGGAAATTTTTTTTATAAAAGACTACATGTCGTGAAATATATACCGGACCAGTTGGTAGTTACAAATAATAACAACCTTTATGCTTTTCACGACTACCCAAGAAAACACAAGGAAGGGAATAAAGATCAAATTTAATTGTCGCATAAAATTGAAGAATAGGAAAACATCGACGGTCAAAAATCCCTCAAGTTAGAATAATTTGAATCTTTGTTTAATAACAAAACCTATGAATGTTTCATATTGAGTCGTTAAGATCGTACTCTATTAATTAAAAACACCGAAGTTAAGAATGTCTGCACCCAATATTTCTTGGGCATTGATAAATTAAACATTATGGTCAATCCAAGTTTAACAATATGTAGATGCTTTTGCTCTACAATCCCATTTTATTTTGGCATGCTAGGACATGGCATTTGATGTTGGATGCCATAATTTGAAATTTTTTAACTCTCCACCACCACCTTCTTTTCTACTTGCTTCTCAATAAATTTATGAAAAAATTTAACACATTTTTAAAAATCAGATTTCCTTTTCAAGGCATAAAACCATGAATACTAAGAATAATCATCAATAAAAATTACATAATAATGGAAACCTTGGACAAATCAAATTGGTAGATGACCCCATAAGTCACAATGGTATTTGGCCAATGACCATAAGTCATAATGGATTTTAGCCAATGGCTTATCAAAATAATCATTGGAATCAACAAATAACATTTTAGAAATCTTGTTCATTACATAGTTGTTACAAACATGACTATTGTTATTTTGATCATCTATTTCAATATAATATTTATATAATTATTCACTAGTAAAGCTCTATTGTTATATAAAAAGTTGGATAAAAATAATTTGAACAATTATTGAATGATTTTTGTGAGTAATATTTTTATGAAGTTACTGTGGACACTCTGCTAGAAAAGAAAATCAGTTCTTAGGCTGAAGGTAACCATGTTAGGGTAAGATGTTAAACACGTTTTAGACAAAATCACTCTATTATTATTCACTTAGTTACTCTTAGACACTTCATGGAGTTTGCAAAAATGCCTAATCAAAAAGTTTTTATTTGTTTTATTGATTTTGTAAAAGTAGATGATTCAACGATCCATATAAAACTATGGTTGCTATCACATAAAATTTATCTTCCTTCAGATTTGATTGCAATAACTTAATGATTGTATGAGAAAGTGATTATTGAACTTACACAGAACAATTTAGAGAAAAAAATTTGAATTCCAGAGCAAAGTTGAAGTTAAGCAAAGTTGAAGTTAAGCAAAGTTGTCCACTTTCTCCAACTCTTTGGTATCTTTATTGATAAAATGTAGAAATGGTTGTGCAACGGGAAAGATAGTCATGCTATCAAAATTAGATTCTAAGCAGTGAATCTTCTTTTATATGTAGATGATACTACCTTGATCTCCACTACTGCATAAGGTATGCAAAATACGTTGTAAATTTTAGAAAATTATTATGGCTCATTTGGTCTTCAAGTAAATGTAGATAAAACTAAATTATGATCTAAGGTACAAGAAATAGTTATTATAACTTCCATTTTGAAGGTACCAATGTACAAATAGTAGATTCTTTTAAATATTTGAATCTTGTTTATCTAAATAATTACATGTGAGGAGAGTGCATCAAACAAAATAGAGCAAGAGGTTTCAAGTCTTTGTGTGCCTCCAAAAACAAGTGCAAAGATTTAGGCCTTTGGGTTTGGAAGGTTGAAAAATAAATTTTTCATATTATCATCTATCCTATTGCTAAACTTTGGAAAGATATTAAAAGAGTGCAAAAAAATTTTCTTCTCAATGAGTTAAAAGTAAAGATGCACATACCTTACTCAATGTTATTATGCGAATGTGATTTATTACCTTTAAAAGAGAAGCCTTGTGCTAACTCATTACATACACTCATAGCTTGCATATCTAAAGGTAAGACAAATTCTCTAAAGCAGTTCTTGAGAATTCATGAGACGATAGTTGGTATTTTTAGGGGATGCAATGATTGACAAAATGGAATATCTCTTGGGAGGACATGTAGCAAAATCCTAAGCATATTTGCCAACTAGTTAGGTAGAAGGTTTTAACACATATATGGGCTAATGTGGAAGGCAGGAAGCAATTTTATTTACCCCACATTAGATTAAAAATTTAAATGTAGATGCTCACTATCTCTTAGCTACTAGTCCCATCATGATGGGACTTAAGTTCTCATCATTTGAGAATTGAAAGTAGATGTAATCAACTCCTTTGAGAAGAGCACATTTTTAGGTTATGCAGATTAGTTGAAGATGAGTTACATGTATTTCTTTCTTGTGTTATGGCTACTCATTTGAGATAATGTTATAATGTTCCAGGATTTGTTTTTGATGCCTCCATTAGTGCTTGATCAATTTGTAGAGTCTATCTATATTTTTCATGAAAATGTAATATCTATCTAATAGATCTTATGGGTCTCTAGATGTAAGAAAGCTTCCTTTTTAGTGTTCATTCATGGTATGAAGTTCTCCTTTCTTATTACCTAAGGTGGTCACTTTGTGGGTTTTCTAATCCTTTATTAAGAAACCAAAAGATGAGAATTCAAATTAACATAGATAATTTGAAGTCAACTAAGAAATTGAAATAATTTCTAGAACAAATAAATCTTCATGTAGCGTGATAATGTTTAGTACTAGAAAATATAGTGGCAACTCCAATGTATGAAATATTTTATTTTTGCTCATTGCCAATCGTAACATAATTTGGTCCAATATATGCTATTGAGTTATGAAGTTACTTTCATCACTAATCATGTGGCTAGTTGGTTAGTCTCTACAATTGAGTTATGAAGTTTACTTTCATCACTAATCATGTGGCTAGTCTTTGGAAACCACTTTGGATCTTGCACATTTGAAATGATCACTGAAGCTAATGCTTGTGAAATGTTCTTTGCCTGAAAGAAATGATTAAATCTTTTTCAACAATGTAAAGCATAATGTCCTCATGTCCTTTTTTTTAGATTTGACATATCACTCCCTCATAAATTTGATTTTTTTTTGGATTTGACTTATCACTAACTCCCTCATTAATTCGATTTTGTAACTTTGAATCTTGTTTATTTTGATCTTGAGATTGCCATGGGCTAGCACCAAAATCATTTAAGGATGTGTTTGAGAAAACTCTTTTCCCTATGAAGTAAAAGTTTGCTGACAACTACCTTTGTCTTTATTATTTCCTCTAGATTTTTAACCAGAACATGGCACTGAATGATTTGCTAATTCATCTAGATGCCCTTCATTTCTAAGCTCATGACTTTCTAATAAAGGGATAATCTCATTGAATGAAGGAATGGGTAGATTAAGCATAGTGGCAGAAAAAAACTCATACTTTGAACTAAGCCCATTCAAAAGCCAAATAACTTTATTTGAATGATCCTAAATATTCATAACGTATTGATGCATCCTTTTTTAAAATATGAAGCTTTTGAATAAGCTTAAATTGATAGGCTTGCAAATGGAATATTGTGCAAAGGCATCCTCCAAAGAGGCCCATACATACCTTGAAGTAAGTAACCTAACAACAAGATTAAGCACATCTTTGATAAGGTACTGATGATCGATGTCATTAACAATGGGTTACCCTTGGGCTCAAATTTGAATTTGTAATAAAATTGTTTCCACCAGGAGACTCGATTTCATGTGGTGGTGTAAACATATTCTCATGGATACAGCCAGTCAAATTCTGGCTTTCAATCAATGAGAGGATCTGCATCTTCCAAAGATGATAATTTGTTTGTGTGAGTTTGAAGGACACAAAGTTTGCAATGTTACGGGTAGATAGATATGGGTCCTGAGATGAAGTTGAAGATGTCATGGATGCTTTTTATCTGGTAAGGAAAAATACAAGGCTTTCATATCAACGCTCAGGAAACAACGAAGGAAAGATTTTAAGAAACAAAACGGAAAAAGGAAAAAAAAGCTCAAAAATAGAAGGCTTTCTTATCAACGCTCAGTAAACAACGAGGCAAAGATTTTAAGTTAAAGAAAACTAGGTTGCTCTGTTGCCTCGTACCATGAAAAGAAATCAAAAGTATTTTCGGCCACACAAACATCTTTACATTTTCTGCTGAGAAAAATTCTCAGCCCAGTTAGCTGATTTTGCTCGTCATAGCTGGGGTGAAATTTTTTTGAAGCAAATTATTTTCCTCATACATCGGCTAGCTGAGAGATTTCATGTAAAGATGTTTGTGTGGCAAAAAACACTTTCAATTTCTCTTCAGCAGCACCAGCTTCTCAAAGCCAAGTTGGTTATCTGATCTGTTCTCAAATCCATATTCAACCCCATCTGTGCAATATTGGGGGCCATAATTAAGAGCTAGACTATGGTCTATGACTAATGATCCAGAGAAGCTCCCTCGTACCGCTGGATCAGTCATTTGATGTCCTTGCGGGTTTGGTGTCGAGAGTGCAGTAGCAGCTATCAATTTCCTTGTGGAGTACAGGTTATACAAAAACATAAAACTTTCCAAACGCTTGGCCTGGATTGCACTGCGTAAGAAACGTGGGTAATGAAGAAATTGTCTAAAATTGTAGGTCCGGTTGCAAATGCTCAATGAAGAAATTGTGGGTAATGAAGAAATTTGTCTAAAATTGTAGGTCCAGTTGCAAATGCTCAATGAAGAAATTGTAGGTAATGAAGAAAGTTTTCTAATAAGGCTGAATCATCAAATTGGTAACTTTTCTAATTTTGTCTTCTCCACAATGCTCATATAACGGTTGAAAGACTCTTCCGATTTTATATTTATATTTTTTTAAATGCTAAAATTATCATTATTTATAAATGTAAATCCATTATACTATTCTAAGTTTATATTTATGGTTTTTAAACACTAAAGTTATCATTATTTATCGCAATAAATCAATGTGTTGTTTTAGTAACCAAATGCATAAATCAAATCTTGAAAATTAAGGAAACAATATTTTAAAACCAAAGATTTGTCATCTTAACATGATTTGTGAGGTTTTGATTCTTACTAAGAAAGAAAATTCTAGCTTCCTTAAGCCATGGCTACCAAAGCCTTGGACAAAAGCTCCAATTCAACAAAAGGTACAATTGGAAAAACCAAAAATTCATTGTCCTAAACAATTCCTTGTCCTTTGAATCAATGATACAATCTAAAACACTTATTAGGTCTAACACCATATTGCATGTACATATTATAACAATGTTTTTCTCTTTTTCTAATTACATCAGCTTAGCACCTTGAGGCATCCATATTTCTTGAACCAAATCTCTCTCCTTTCTATCACTAGAAGTTATATTAATACTAATACTAATAAAAGCCTTCTACCTTACCTCTTCTATAATGCCATGAGTAAACCTTAATAGGTTAAAAGAGTTATTTATCCGTACAAATTTTGAATATGAACTATTAGCAAATAAGGCCATTACTTAGGCCTAAAATGTAAGGTAATCAAAAAGGAAATACCAATAGGAACAAACTAACCAAACATGATAGGTCATAACATTGTTTTATAAGGATTGAAACTGCTATACATCCATTATGTTCTTCTTCTTCTATTGCAAGCATATGTTTAAAGATAAAATCAATCTATAACATTGTTTTATTAGGAAATATAACATTGTTTAAATAATTGATGTTAATATTTTTAAAGTTAAGTAGAGCCAATTTTAAAATGAATTTATAAGGGATCCTAGTTTGGCATTTGATAAATTCCATAATAAATTGTGATAAAGCTTGTTTCTTTTCTTCTTTATGTTATTTGTGTGGAGTAAGAATAAGTGGTCAAATGGTTAAACATGTGCTGGTAAAGATCACTAAAATTTTATAGTCATGATTGTATTAATAACAAAGTAAAGCAAAGGTAATTTGTTTATATTAATTTTAAACTTAAGGGATGGTGCTAAAGTTTGGTATATTTATAACAAGCTTAACGTTACTCAAACTAAAAATAATTTAAGATTACAATAATGATTATTACCATCATCATCATGGTGATATTGATAATAATCACAATGATACATATAACAAGTGATTTGTTAGCATTAATTATGAAATGGTAATTATTACTAAGAGCTTGAATGATTTCTTAATTGATATAAAGTGTCAAGAGTCCATATCTTAGTAACAATGAATGTGAAAAAATACATAACATAGCATTAGTGAATGGAAGAAACTATTTATGTATATGATTTGTAAAAATTTCAGATTATTAAAGAATTTTGTGTTTATGCAAAATAAGTTAATGAATATTCATCTATATTGTACAATGTATGCCACCTAAAATATTTTAAAGTAGGATCAAGGATCATCACTCAGAGGATTAATGCTTATCTTGCCAAGGTGGGGTTCTAAGAGGACGATGGATGAGCAAAAGCCTAATCTATTTTGAGTAGCTACATCCAAGCTCAAACCTAGGCCTTGAGACTTAAGAAATAAGCACCTTACCATTGCTCCAAGTGGTAGTTTCTTCAAAATATTTTAAAGTAAAATTCGTTTATTTTTATTTTTTCAAATTTGATTCAATATTAAATATAAACTATTGATCTACAATCCCTTGAACCTTGTGACTCTTATGTCAATAAATTCCAATACATATTATTAATGTTAATTCCATGGAAATGTGTATACTCTTAAGTACTTTCTTTTTAAAATGAGATTATGGGAGTGGTAGGGAGGTCTGACTTGCAATAGAATGAATAAGAGTTAAAAACAAATTCAAAGTGCACTAGATCATCAACATAGAAGAGAGAATTTAAAGAAAAAGCCTAATAGTTTTAGGGATATTTTTTTAGGCTATTATCCTCACCACCAATCCTAGAAATCTCTCCTTGGGGTTAAAAAAGAATTAGACATTGTCCTAATTTAGAAGTACTTTCACTACTTTTTTCTTCTTACTAAAGGATTTATTGTAAAGAAATGAAGACTACTCTCTATAATAAAAATGAATATAATATTTAGAAATATATAAAAAATGTAATAAAAGTTGACATCTTTTCCAACTTAAGTTCACAAATATAAAAGAAATTCATACCACAATAGATAAATTAATTTTTTAGCCTTTACTCAAAGGTTTTTTTTTACTTAAAGATGTAATTTAAAAGAAATATTTTCAAGAATTTGATGGTTAACTCTTGAATGAAGGTCATAATTATGTTTTTGCTACTAGAAAAGAACTTCAAGATGAAATTTTCAAATAGAATGGAGAATAAGTAGCTAAAGATACTTCCAAATACAAAGAAAGATAATTGACAAAGGAAGTTAACTGTCACATTCCAAAAATTAAATTAAAAATCCATAATTTAAAATTTAACAAATCTTAACACTTAGGGCATGTAATGTCATAATGCTTATAAACATAAGAATGAATCCACAATAAGAATTGTAAAAACTGAACTTAAATCTAAAAGTATATCGTATGAAAAGAAAATTCACATCAAAGTGCTTAGAAATAAATCTCATATAAGATAGTTAAAAATATTAAGGAGTTAATAATAGATATCATTAGTACATTCCTCCCAATACATCATGTTCAATATGACATAAAATCTCAAAGGAAAATTATAACTAAAAAAAAAAAAAGAGAAATAAATCAACCAATGAAAGCTTCAATGATCATCAAGCATCTAGCTTTTGCCACTTGAATTTGCATAGAAACATGCAAGAATGGTTATAAACCTTCTAATAGATTCAACCACTGATAAATCCAACTTTTGATGTGTTGCGATATCATAACAATGATATCATATCAATGAGGTCATAGCACATGTTATGTCATCATTGATACAATGTCTCGGGATGTGTGCACCCTTATAAAACGACACTTGGATACACAATTTGCTAACTTTTCATTTCCATTGTAATAGAACTCTTGCATTTTTATTTCTTGAACTTAGACTTAGCGTCAGAAGAGTGAATGCCTACAATATGATGTCTCATAGTTGAATAGTGTCTTTGTTCGATCAGTTTGTACTTGGGCACAAGTTGTGATAGAAATAAAGATTGAAACTATTTTCCATCATTGTAGCATTCCCTTAGCTTACTGTTTTACTTAGCATAATGTTTACTATTATACTAGCATAATACTTTACTTCTCCCAAGCACTTTATTTTCACTTATTATTAGTAAGCGGAATGGATACAATTGATTTCAAGTGTTAAGTGGGATCATTTGTTAATCCTAGTAGTATTATTGCCTGATTTGTCCAATAGTGTAATACTTGGTAATCCTAGTGATGATTACATAAGCCTAAGATGTGTCTGGTAAATCAGGAATAGTTATAGTATAGACTTACATTTTTGTTATTAGTTAGAATTAGCATTTAATTCTACTTTCATCATGTTTACACTTAAGAGAATAACCGACCCTACAACATCACTTATCATATGCCTCACTACAAGCTAAACCATACACTTATACTTCACTAGCTTAGAGTGGGAAGACAACGATTGCGAACTTAACTCAATTAGTAGCATATCAACATTGTTCATCCATGGATTACGATTGGGTCATGTGTAAGCACTTGTGACTTGTATGGTTGGGTGTTGGATTGCTCCACTGCTTATCATTAGTGTCATTTCTGAGGATAGTTAATGTGTGTTGAGTAATTGATTTCACAAAGTTTGTTGTAGGAAAAGCCAAAATTTAATCTTCCTAATAGCTAAATAATTCTAACAAACACACACTTAACTAAGCATCATAACTAAAACATGGCTTCAACAAAAGATACACTATCACTTGTTGAAGAGATGAAAAAGGGCAATGATAGCGTAAATGACGATGAAGATTGGAGTATGTCAATACAAGCAAGAATCTCATATGCACATGGTGATCCTTACTATTTTGATTTTACCTTCATCTTCCACCAAGATGGGAAAATGAGGTGAAGAGACTTACAAGGCAACATTGTTTTGCCTCTGTAGCGTTCAACAATCACAATGCTTTAGATAGCTCCAAGGAGAATGAATATGAATCATGCACAAGAAGGATACCATGTGACCAAACACATGACAAGGTCCTACGAACCCATAGAGGCACAAGTGAAGAGAGATGCTACTATGGAGATCAAACATGCACACAATAAAGGGACATAGATTAACTCTCCTATTATCCTAAAATACCTAGATGGTGATGCATTCATAGCGAAAAAATCTACCAGGATAATGAAGTCAATTCTCAAATGTCTATTATTCATTTCGAGGAACCTGTCAAAGTGTAGTTGCATTCAACCTTAGTGAAGACACTAAGAAAAGAAGCCAAAGACTCTAAGTACAAGTAGGACTCAAGGCCAAGAGCTTTTGCTAGATCCCAAAGAGAAGAATATTAGAGTCACAGAAGGAGGACTAGCTAGCACCATTCTCCCACTACTTCATCTTCATCCTCATGATCGTCAATGGATTCTAATCTAGGGGAGTATAGGTATAGAGACTATGATAGGGAAATACATTGAACTCTTGATCGAAGTGACTATCAACCAAGGCACTATGATGAAGAAGATGAAGAGCATGAGTCGAGAAGACACAAAGATCAACATGAGAATAGAGAGAGGTATGAGCATTGAAGGGGGGATTACTACTATAGAGTAGATGAATCTTATGAGCATGAAGAACTTCTATTGGCAACTCAAAGCATGATTAATATACAAGAAGTTTTTTATATCCCAACTAGGCGTTTAAGGAACAACAGTATCAAGTGGCTAGACATGAACAACATGCCCATATTTGAGGGTGGATGCAACGTAGATTCACAACACCAAATTCAAGTATTCCATGATGCATGCATATTAAAGAACATAGAAAATAACTGACATAAACTCAAGCTATTCCCTAGGATACTTGTCAAAGAGGCTAAAAGCTAGTACAAATCATTAGAACTAGAATCAATCAGGAGATGGAGTACCATGCTTTAACTTTTCAATGATAAGTATTAAACCTATTCTTGGGTCTCAAACCTTAGGAAACAAATCTAGGGATGGAAGCAAAGGACCCATGAATCCCTTGATGTGGTAATGGGTTGATACTATTCACTATTACATAGGTGCCTAAGCCATGGATTTTTCCAAAGGAAGAAACTCAAGCACATCATCGATGGGCTCATAAACAAGACCAGAGAGACCCTTGGGGTTTATGCTCAAGGTTGATTATCAAAGATGCCTACCCATCAAACCCAAAGACTTATTGATCAAGTGGCAAAGGAAGAAGATGAATTAAAGAAGAGAGAATTAGCAGAAGAGTACAATAGAGACCCATCCATTCACAAAAGGGATGTACAAATTTGTGATTCACAAGAGGAGGAAACCTTGGATGAGGTAGTACAAAAGAAAATGCTACCTATTCAGAAATTTGTAATCAAGATTATAGCAAAGGTAGAAAAAATGTAGGATTTTGTAGATGAGAAGTTTGCAATGGCTCTAAAAATTGTAGAGAGAATTGAGTAGGCCCTTGTCAAATACAAGGAAAAGAAGAAGAAAAGAGACTTTGGACAATAAGGAAAGGTAGTTTAAGTGGTAGACTATTCAGGTACAAGCTTAGATGAGGAAGAAGGATATATTATGTGCCAATATGACCACCCCAAGGGATGCTGCCTTGTTATGACACATTGGAAAGAAACGGGGGCACATGCATTGAACCTAAGATTTGTTAAAAGCAGATGTCCAGAAGGTTACCTTACCCTCAAGGTTTTACTATCAAACCTTCCAACCAGCTTACTACCCTAGTGGAGCTTATTTGTGGCCATAGGAGTAGTATCATTAGTAGTGGCAGCAATCCCAATCTTGGACAATGCTACACCATGACAGTAGTACTCATATAGGATACTAGACACATATGGATACTATGTTCAATGTCCAATTTCTCTAGGAAATGTAGCAATTCAAGCTTCACAATACTATCCACCTAAATACCACAAACTTACACCATCAATGACAAACTCTAATCCATACATGCATCGGCAAGCAGCTGGTTCACTTAGTTAACATTCAAATCCTTTATCACTTGTGCCACCACCTATAATATATGGAGAACTACCACACAATCACAACATAAAAATGCAACTAGGGTGGTGACCATGTAGGAGGAAATGACCATGCATGAATCACAATCTAGGAAATGACCATTCTTTTGAACAAGTTCAAAGAAGGTTCAACGAATGGGGAACACATCTACTTTTGCCCCATCCACATCTAGTTCTTGTAGGAACATCAAGCTTCCGTCATCATCAATTATAAATCTGACAACTGTCATGCTAATATAAACAATCACTCATTGGATCAAGGTAGGAGCACTTCCTCAAAAAATAAACAGATCCACAAAGCTCCTTGATGTACCTTCAAGTAGCAGGGCAAAAACCATGCAAGGCTCTAGTTGATTCTAGGTTAGTTGAAATCTGATATCACAAGATATGTATTAGGCCTAGAATTTACTACCATTAAAGATGAGTAACATTCAACTAGAGCTTGTAGACCAGTGGATGACAGTTTCACTAGGACAAGTAGATGATGTGATCACCACCATTAGTGGCTAGTCCTACCCTGCTGATTTTCAAGTTATATGTGTAGGTAAAAACAAGGGAGAATTTTCAATAATAATGGAAAGGGCTTGGCTTAGCACTATAGATGCTTAGCTTGGAATTAGAAACTTATCCTTGGAAATCTCCAAGGAAGATAAAGCCAAGATTATTCAAAGATGCAGAGTTCCATGTATCGCATAGAGTGATAATGGGTGTAATTGAGTGCAGAGAATTTGGGTAGTTAAACAAAAAAATAACAAATCATGAAAAAGATGTATAGAGAAAATGTGTATAAAAAAATATATGTATGCGATAGTCACTTAACAAGAAGGCATCTAGTGGCTAATCATAGATGCAGAAACAGAATCAAACCAATACATGGAATCAATTGACTAGATCATAAATGCCTACATAGAGGAAATTGATAGACTAGAGTACTTAAGGAAAAGGCATTCCTATCTACATGAATGTCAAGAAGATGAAATAGATTAAGGATAGTTAATGATCCGAGATACTATAGAGTTAGAATATTAGAATTGAAGGCCCTATGACAGCACTAGAGTATGCTTTCTTAAACAATAAGAAGTTGGTAATAATTAATGCCAATCTGAATGAAGAGTAGAAGAAGAAGTTATTGGAAGTCATCAACAAGTGGCCAACAACATTTGTGTGGTCTTACAACAAGATCATAGGAATTAGACTAAGAATTTGTCAACATTAGATATATATTGATCCAACAGTCAAACCATGATACCAACCCCAAAGAAGGCTTAATCCAAAGCTAATAGCAGTTAAGTAGGAGTTGAAAAAGTTACTTATAGAAAGATTCATTTATCCCATTGCAGATAGTGAAAGGATTAGTTCTTTAGTAATAGTTCCAAAGAAGGAGGGCAAGTGGAAAGTGTGCATCGATTTCCGATTGTTGAACTCTGCTACATTTAAGGATCATTTCCCCTTGCCATTTGTTGACCAAGTATTGGATAATATTAAAGGAAATGAGTATTATAATTTTCTAGATGGGTGCAATGGATACAACTAGTTTTGCATTACACTTGAGAACCAAGAGAAGACAACGTTCACTAGTCCATGGAAAACATTTGCCTATAAACAAATGTCATTCAGTCTTTGCAATGCACCCGTCACCTTTCAAAGACTTGTACTCAGTATCTTCTAGAAAAAAATAGGAAATCGTGTTGAAGTTTTTATCGATGATTTTTTAACCTATGGGTTAGATTTTAAGCAAGCATTGGACCATCTTGAGAAGGTATTAAAGAGATGTGTAGAGATAAATCTAAAGCTTAATTGGTAGAAAGGCCATCTAATGGTCAAGGATGGGATTGTGTTAGGACAAAGTTTCACAGAATGAAATGGATCCTAAAAAAATAAGAGTCATACAAAATGTCACTTAGAGGCCTTAAATAGTTAAATATGTTCAATCATTCTTTGGCCACATAGGATACTATAGAAGGTTCATATAGAATTTTTTAAAGATTGCAAAACCATTAGTAGAACTCACTAAGAAGGATGCACCCTTTGAATGGATAAATTCTTGTGAAAAGGGATTTGAAACCTTGAAATAAAAATTGATCAAGACATTAATGCTTCAAGCTGCAAATTGATCCAAGCCTTTTCATATTATGATTGATGCTTCCAACTATGTGCTTGGTGTAGTATTGATGTCAGTCAATGATTAGAAGAGATCAAACTATATACATTGTGCTAGTAGAAGCATCACCAGGGCACAACTAAACTACACCACTATAGAAAAGGAGCTCATGGCTATGGTGTATGCACTTGAGAAGGTTCAACATTATGTGCTTGGGTATTAGATTTATGTCTATACTAATCATAGTGCAATTCGATTTCTCATGAAAAAACTAGTAGTCAGTCCCCGAGTGATTAGATGGCTCATTATTCTGCAAGAATTTGACATAACAATGATTGAGAAGAAGGGTAAGGAAAATGTTGTAGCTGATCACTTGTCAAGGCTAAGATGGGATTTTTAAGATCATACAAAATGATTATTCGACTAATTCCTTGATGAAAATTTGTTTACTCAAACAGTAGTGGCTATGGACTTAATAGAAAAGTCATGGAAAACAAAATATATGGCTTATTTAACAACATAAGAGCTTCTTGTTGAGTGGAGCAATAACCAAAAAGAAAAATTCCTTCACAAAGTATAAAGATACATGGAAATCAATGGAAATTTATACAAGATTTATGTAGATGGGCTAGTCAGATGGTGTGTGCTGAAATGTGATCAACAATGAATCCTACAGGATGCCCATGAAGGTCTATGTGGAGGCCACTATGTAGGGCATAGGACGACACTGAAACTAATGATGGTAGGCTACTTCTGGCCTACTCTGTTTAGAGACATCCACAACTTTGCATAATATTATGAGAGGTGCTAGAAAGATGGAGGAATTATAGCAAACAATGAAGGGCTGTAGTAGTGGATACAACCACTAGAGCTATTTGATATGTGGGAAATTGATTTTATGGGACTCATAACATGTATGTTGAATGGGAAAGATATATAATAGTGACCATGGATTATTGCACAACATAGGCAAAGGTAGAAGCAGTTAAAGATTATACAACCAAGACAACTGCTAAGTTTTTCCAACGATATGTGGTGAACATATTTGAAGTAACAAGAATGATTATATCAGATAATGGAACTCATTTTAATAGTGTTACATTTAAAAAGATCATGCAACAACTTGGGTAAATCATAAAATGACCACACCATATCACTTGCAAGACATGGTTAGGTAGAAGGAATTAGCTGTGAAATCACTAGAATATTAACTAGTATGGTTAGTACGTTTAGAAAGGATTAGAGCACTAAGTTGAATGATGCTCTATGGGCCTATAGGATAACATAAAAATTACCTATTGGATATTCACCATATGAGCTAGTTTATGCTAAGCTATCAATGCTCCCCATTTAGGCAGAGCTTCAAATTCTAGCTACTTCTAGCAAACTTGACCTAAACTTGAGCTTTGCCCAAGAAGATTGCCTAATGAATCTGAATCTATTAGGAGAGAATAGGCTAGTAGCACTCATGAGCAATGAGATCCATGATATCTACTCCAAGAATAGGCATGATGCTCCTATAAGGAAGGTATTAATACAGCTAGGTGACCAGGTCCTCTATTACAATCCCAATCATGTCCAACAAAAGACCAAGTTCCAAACGCTTTGGGAGGAACCCTATATTTTTTAGGCAACTTACCCTTTAGGTGGCATGCATATTTACCATTCGTCCAACCCACATAGGCCCATCCTTAAAAACATCTAGAAGGTCAAACTCTATGACAAATATCCTAATGTTTTTAAGGAGTCTACCCAATTTGTTTGAAGGTCCTTAAGTTGTTCACTCTTTCGATTGACCAGTTCTAATAATAGTCATGGGGTTTTCCCTTTGGACATGTAGGTACATTGCTAAGTTTTCATCTTCTTCTTACTTTTCTATTTTCTTGATACATTTTCCCCATTCTTTTATACTATTTGATTTCTTGATAATTTCTTAATTCTTTGACATTTTCCAATTCTTGATGATTCTTCATTATTTTTTTCTTTTTCATTCATTTCATATTTTTTATTTTTGACATATTTTACAATTTTTCATACTTTTTCTTCATTTTACTTATACATATTTTTGTCAATTTCCAATAAAACATAGCAAATAAGGTAGGATGTAGTTCCAATAAGGTGAAAATTTATCGATGTTATTAAGTCATAGGAGAATGGTTATTTGTACAATGAGAGCACAACATCCATCCACACAGTCCAAGAATAAGAGGTTCTTACCATGGCCATAATGATATTCTTATCATAATAAAATTGAGAATAATTTATGCTCATTATGCTTGGACTGACAAGTGAAGAACCAAGTGGGAATGCAAAGGGTGTGCTATCAAGGAGATTTGTAAAAATTCTTGGATCACTGTTGTATATTCTATCATGTTGTTAAAGATGAATTATATCCTTGTAGATATAATGAAAAATGGAAGTAAGAGTACAGTAAGTGCTACCTTAACATGCCATTGAAAAAACATGTTACCCATGCCTAAAGGTAGTTCTTTGGTAAGGTTGACACAACCAAAAAAAAAAATACATGCACAAAATAAGTTTCTAAGGGTTCCATTGGAAAGACATGTTACCCATGCTTGCATGTAGGAAACTCCTAAAGAATTTAAAAAAAAGGTGTAATGAATACACTCCTCCCTTGGACAAAATGCTAAGTGATGATACTCCTTACAATAGTAATAGTCTTATGGTTGTGAATCTGAAAGGTAACATAATGTAATGTCACTAAAAAGTGGTTTGGACTTGGTTTGAATCTTGGAAATAAGGGCTAATGATTACTTTAATTACTAATAACACACAAGCATTCATTATGCCTATGGTAAGACACCTCACATCCTAGCTTCAACAATCCCTTCTAAAGTCCATCTCATTTCATTGTATAGTTAATCATAACTTGTGATTTTGTGTAATATAGTGATATTTTTCCAATTCAAAAATACTAATATGTGTGTTTTTCTCAACAAATATGTCTTACATTCAAATCCTTGAGTGCCTAAGGACATTTTTAGGCATGGTTATACAAGGGCACTAAGGGCTAGAGCCTGCTTTGGGGAGGATCCCCTTGTATAACTTTTATGTTTCATACTTGGCAAGAAATTCCAGATCATCTTGTGCCTTCCAAAATCATCATGAATAAATGAAGACCTTCCATCACATCAAATAATTTGTTCGAATACTAGACATTCATTACCTATTTCCTATATATTCCATAAACTTTCTTTGTCCAAGATTCATTCTTCATGAACTTTGAATGTTAAATTTTTGAAAATTGTGCATCATTAATGGCCCATGATCCTTTAGCCGAGCTGTACATCTTCCAAACATTCTATTGGAATTATTATTTTTCCCAAAAATTAATGAAAAATTTTGAAAATTTTGCGATGACGTTGTAGCTACAATGTTGTATCTATGATGTTGCACTCATAAAAATTCTTGAACTTTGTTGATCTCAAAGCTTTTAACTTAGTCTCAGACCAGGGGGGGGGTGTGTGTGTGTTGTGGAGGACATACTTGGTCTTAATTGCTAAAATTTGGGCCAAAAATTTTGAATGCTTGGAAGATATCCTAAAGGGTAAGTATAAAGGGATAATATGAATCTTAAAGTTAATTAATCAAGCTAAGGCCAAAATGACTTAAATAACATCCCTAATAGACCATATCAACTATTTTAGGTCATAATAAGTAAAGAAATGATAGAAGGTCATAAGTAACCAAAAGAGATAATACTTAAGGGGTTTCTTTTTGAAAAGTTTTCTAACTCTGCAATCCTAATATAATAGGAACTTGCTCTAACCAGGGGTATGAGCAAGGTAGAGAACTATGAGAAACTAATATATCACTTTAATAATTTCAAATCCTTGTTGACTGCAGATGGCCTCAAAGAGAATGCCAGAAGGAGGACCTTCACAACTAGGGAGCAAAAGACCAAGAGATTGTGGCAGAGGGTGAGTAGGGGAGCAAACCTTGCAAATAGAGCATACAAAGTATGAGGCTCAATCTTTTAGTATCCATTAGCAAAATCCTACTATGGAGCATTTTGCCTAGGTAGAGGTAGAAATTCTACAAGCACAAGAATAATGATAGTGCCTCATGCTATCATCAGATTGCCTCTAGGCCATCTAGGATAAATTGAACATGTCCACGGTTATCGTGGAGTTAAAATTTGGTCCATTCATGGAATTTTCTCTAGAAATAGTAAAGATGCAACTTCAAGCACTACCACTATGGCCCACACTTACAAGTAGTAAAGAATGGCACTTAGAAGACATACCAATTTTGGCACAACAAGCAGGTCAATGTAACGGTCAAAATTGAAGGAGCTTCACTACCCTATTTAGTGAAAGTGATTGCTAAGGCCCTTAATGTACACAATGGAGGGGAAAACGTGGCATAGATCTTTTCCAAATCTAACATTGATGCAAAGAGATTGTGGTTGCAATGAACATATGCCAAGGATGATAAAAATTTGAGTGAGCTAACCTCCGAATAAAAGATCTATTTCAAAATTGGCACCTACCACCTATTCCCTACCAAAAGGCTCAATTGAATATTAACATATGTTGCCAAAGAAAGCATCATCTTGATGGAAAAATTCAATGTAAAAATTTTCCATCTTTACTTCCTCAAAATTCAAAGGTAATTTGAAGAAAAAAGGGCAAGGAAGTTGACAATTCCATTCCCTTACCTTATTAAAAAGCTGTGCAGACAAGTTGGGATCCTAGAATACACTAATGGTGTTCCTAGAAAGGCTTAGAGTGCTTCATATGTAGAGATGTTCAAACCAGTGCCTCCAAAGAAAGACAAAGTAGAAAAAATAGTAGGCACTAAGTGAAATACAAGTACCACACTTACTGGTAGCACACTAGTTATTGGTTAGTAATAATAGGCTAGGTCTAGTAGTGAACCACAAACTAAGTAGCAGAAAAAATAGTAGTAATAGCAAGTTCCACCATCATTGTAGGATTACAAGCCATCGATGAGTTATTTGCAACAAATTTCTAAAACTATTAGTTAGGGAACAAGGGAGGAAGCCAACTTATAGAAAGTTAGAGAAAGTTCCATAAGGCCCACTATATCCATATACCTAGCCAGTGGGTAGGTGTCAATGCAAATAAGAGGAGAGGATGACTGTGTGTAGCAGATATTAGGGAACACTGCATTATTCCAAGTGATGCTTGATACCAGAGGAGAAACCACAATTGTGGTAATGTAATAGAAGTAGCTGAGGTGATCACAAGTCACATAAAAAGTCCTTTAATATTCCTATTTTGCCATTAATAGATCTTTTAGTAGTAAGAGATGTACAAATTCTTGTTAGTTCCTCAATGAATCCTATTGAATATGGGAACATACTTGACAAACTACTGTAGATAGGACAAGTCATGTAGAATATTTTTGTTACCCTTGGTGATATTACTATAGTGTAGTTTGAAATGATTATCACCAAGGAAAAGTTGGTCATGGCGAAGACTAGGGTAGAGCATGCTGAAAATGAAATCAGAAGACTACAAGAAGAGCTAACCATCCTTCGAGCTGAAGGAAGAAATCCTACATAGTTTGTTGCACTAGAACAACTAGAATAGTTTAGAAATGATCATGTGAGTAGGTTGATTGATCATAACATGCGTATGGAAAAAGATAAGGAGAGGTACAAGCATACGTACATGCTAAAGCACTCGTTGCCTTGTAAGAAGAGAATAAACAATTAGCTACAAACAACACAAGGTTGACCAATGTAGAAAAATAGAAGAATGTTCTTGAAGAAAACATCCACTAATTAAGAAAACAAATTATGAGTGTCAACTAAGATGTGAGTTGTTTGGCCAGGAAAAATAGGAACTTATCAATGGAAGAATTCTATGCAATCTGAAAAATGTTTGGTATTGAAATCAGCACATGGAAAAATGATTCTAAGAAACATGAACAAATCAAGGAACATTTCAAAGACTAGGTGGGCATGTACAAGTAAATCAATAAGAAAGAGATCTAGATGGCAAAGGCCAAGATCAGTCCAACCTTTGTGTAGTATCCTAATTGGTAGCCAATCCTGGATAGCCTTGCTAATGTCTACTAGGTTTAAATTAGAACAAAGATCTATAGATTGAGGATCTAATTGATTACATGGGGTTAGCAAACCTTTGTTACACTAACTTAGCCATGTTGATAGTAGGTAGGGCTAGAAATGAAATGGAAAAACAATTAATAGTTGTGTATGCTTTGTATGAGAATGAGTGTGTATGCTTTGTATGAGAATGAGTGTGCTGATAGAAAGGATGCATTGTAAAAGTTACATGTAGCAAACTCATAATTAGAAGTGGTCAAGGCTAGCTATTAAGGGCAAAAGGACATTATAGTTAACGTAGCTCACAAAATATTAGATTATCAAGAATTAAGGAAAATAACTAGGGCATTTGAAGAAGAACAGTGGTAGTTCATGACCTTGTATGTAAAGGAAAGTCAAATGTTTCCACAATTGACATGTTTGTGGGATGTATTGGCTTTATCACACATCACTCAACAAGAATGGATGGTACAAGATCCCAATACAGAAGAGGAAAAGCTTCAGGCATTGTTGAACATATACCAATTCAAGATGCATGATGATAAAGGGAAGTAGTCGATGGAAGAGCCATCACTGCCAAAAACTTGATCTACATCGAGCTGTTCCAAATTTTATTTTGTTTTGTCTTTTTATGAACTTGTATCAAGTTTTTGTAAAAACACCACTGTGGCATTTAGGGTCATGTAAATAGTTTGTTATTCATATATATTAGTATCTACCTCCTAATTTTGTAAAGAACTCCATCCTCATTTTGTTTTAACTTAAGGATGAGTTTTGAGTTAGTAGTGGGGGTATGATAAATTCAAATTTTAATGTGTTGCGATATCATAACAACGATATCATATCAGTGATATTGTTGATATGATGTTGTAGCAAATTCTACATCATCATTGGTACGATGTCTCGAGATGTATGCATCCCTATAAATACGATACTTGGATGCATGATCCACTAACTTTTCATTTCCATCGTAATAGAACTCTTGTAATTTTATTTCTTTAACTTAGACTTAGCAATAGAAGAGTGAATGCTCATAGTGTGAGGTGTCATAGTTGAATAGTATCTTTGTTTGATTAGTTTGTACTTGGGCACAATTTGTGATGGAAATAAAGATCGAAACTATCTCCCATCATTGTAGCATTCCCTTAGGTTACTATTTTACTTAGCATAATGTTTACTATTTTACTAGTGTAATACTTTACTTCTCCCAAGCACTTTATTTTCACTTGTTAATAGTAAGTGGAACGGATACGACTAATTTTGTGTGTTAAGTAGGATCATTTGTTAATCCTAGTAGTATTATTGCCTGATTTGTCCAATAGTGTAATAGTTGGTAATCCTGGTGATGATTACATAAGCCTAAGACATGTTTGGTAAATTAGGAATGGTTGTCCATCGCAATAGGCTAGAATAGACTTACATTTCTATTATTAGTTAGACTTAACATTTCATTCTACTTTCATCATGTTTACACTTCGAAGCATAACTGATCCTACAACATCACTTATCATATGTCTCACTACAAGTGAAACCATATAGTTATACTTCACTACCTTGGAGTGGGAAGATAATGATCATGAACTTAACTCAATTACTAGCATATCAGCATTGTCCATCCATGGATTATGATTGGGTCAAGCATGAACACTCATGATTTGTATGGTTGGGTGTTGGATTGCTCCACCGCATATCAACCACCTCGATGCATGTGGAGCAAGCAATAGGATGAGACCACATCATGTACATAAAATCATCTTAAGATCCACAAGATTAGAGTCCATAATTGAAGCCAAAAATGATGGTAAACAAAATTTTAAGAAAATATATTATTTGGGATTATTTTAGGAATTGAACCTTCCTCAAGGACTAGTTGGCTAAGCCTCATCTATCTTGGTCATGGTTGATTCTAGAAGTAATTCTTAGGGTCTACCTATTCTTATCATTCTAAATCAAAAAATCAAAAGATCCACTATGTGAGTAATCATAGGTGATCTGAGTAGGAGCTAGTGGGGAACTAGTCCTCTCACAATGCTAATCCATGGTCATAGTTTGTGCACAATCATAGGTGTTGTGGATTAAGTATCATAGTCATATGTATCCTCCATAATGCTTTCCCATTGATACATAGTCTAGGGCTTTGAGGTATAGTCATATTTTACATGGATCAAGTATTAGAGATCATCATAGACTCTCCACAATGCTTGCATATTGATCTTGACCAATCCATCACCAAGAACTTGAATCACTAGAAAATTCATCAATTGAGGTACTAGAGAGTTCAAAAGCATCAAAGGATGAATGAATAGTAAAATATAAGAAATTTCATGAGGCCAAAAGTTGACTATAACGTTTGGTTAGAAATGGGAGATTGACCATGCCCCATGGTCAAGTCATGATGAGAAACACAATGCCACCATGAAGCTAGGAACTCATTGTTACTTATTTTCATAGGACCATAATCTTATCATGAGTTATCATAAACATCATACTTGAGAAATATAAACCTCAACTTGGATTTACAAATTCCTAAAAAACCACAACCTTACTATGAATGTTGGTCTCTACTGACACCCTCACCAAAAATCTTTGGTAAGAAATGCCACTAGAAATATGTCAAAAGACATAAAGAAGATAGTGGTTAACATAGAACTGAAATAAGAATTGTATAATAAGTGTTACAAGAATTACAATAACTGAAAGATCCACATATATAAGGGTTTATAGTAATCAAAGAAATAATGCATTAACTTCCCAAATGAGTCATCAAAGGTTAGAACATATTGCTCTATCTTTGCTGGTTGGGAAGACCTAAAACATACAAGATTAAATCTTTTGGAGCACCAATGTAATACAAAGTTTCACTAATGAAAAAAAGATATTTGGACTAGCTAGAATAAGAAAAGAATGAATGTAATAACCCTAGATTCATACATAATTCTAGGGTTTTCAAGATAACATCATAGTAATAGCTCACACTAGTAAAACTATCTAATAAGTTTCAAAAAAACTTGCAAAGTTTTTCAAGATTCTAGTAATAATTAGAAAGTCCAAGTTCACTTACAAAAGAAATAGAATAAAGCTTTCTACAAGTTTTGGAAAAAGATTATAATCTTCCAAATATTAAATTACCAACTTATTCTTAGTAAGAAAACACTAAGAAATCAGTAATTTCTAAAAATAAATTGTAAAAGCTAATAAAATTAAAAATAAATAAGAGCTATCAAAATTAAAATTAAAAAATACTATTGATTAAAAAATTGCAAGATTTATAAAAAGGAAAAGCATAAATAAAAATATATATAGGAAGGTTGTGACATGAAATCCTCAAGAAGAATAAAGTAATTAAAGTAAAATATACATTGAAAGCCAAATCATAGAGGAAAATAAACTAAAACATGATAGATTAACATAAATCAAGAAGTTGGGAACACATGGTGTTACATTAATCACCAAAAATAATGAAATAATGTTATTAATATTTGGTTGAAAGTCATTGCAAATTCTAGTTATTATTTTCCAAGCATTTTATGTAACTAGGCATTCATAAAAAGGATGTAAAAAGACAGTTTTACTTTCACAAAGATGACATTGAGAAGAAATAATATCCATATAAAGACAAATACTAATAGGAAGATCTTGATTTATTAGACATTATAAAAAATTTTAATTTTAGAATAACTTACAATTTTCCGAATATCTCTTTTTTTCTTCCAAAATTACAATGATAATTGCATTCTCCAAGACTTATTAAATTTGTTAGGAATAATCTTAGTTTTGGTAATTATCTCATATGAAATTTTTGGATTTAAAAGGTGAAATAGATCTACCATTCTTCTAAAAAACATCTAGGAGGTTTCATGTAAACTATTGTTAAATTAAAATTAATTATCAAGATCATAAATCAATTTTTAAATTTTTTTTCTTGTCATCGTATTGAGATCATAGAGGCTTAAAACCTCATTTTATGTATTCCATCTATCATGAATTCATAAATAAAAAATTGCAATAATTTTTAATTTTGTCCGAATAGTATACAATCTAGATGAATGAGTAGCCCAAGCCCATTTATTAAAAGGAATCCAACATTGACTAATTTTCTGAAGCATATCTTGTGAAATTGTGATACGATTATGGTTTTAGTACTTACTAAGTGTGCACCATCTCTACGAAATGTTTTTAAGCATTCAAGAACAAGGAATATAGATATTCTAAGGAAAAAGAAAATAATGAAGAAAATTATTATAAGATTAATTGTTTCATTTTTTTTGGGTTTGCATTTCATAAGTTTATTTCTAAGAAGAAATGTCTAAACATCATCAACATCAATGCATTTTGTAATCAATTTTACTAAGAGAGAAACACTCTGCTAATAATAATTAATAAGACCAAATCCTATGTTATTTTTACTAGTAGCATAAATATTCCAAGTAACTTTAGAAAAGCCTTGCTGATTTCGATTAGTAGACCATAGAAACTAACAAATAATTTAATCAATTTTTTATACTAAGATTTTTTAGGAGTCCAATAGCAAGGATAATAAACATGGTAGACCAAAGAATTTTCTTAACTTAAAAACTTTTCCAGCAAGAACAAACTTTTTTCTTTCTATTTATCAAGATTTTTTTTTTCAATTTTATCAACAACATAAATCCTTATATGTTACTTTAGTTAATCTAAAATTAATTAAAATAATGTTTAGTTTGCAATCATTATGACAACATTCTAAGTTTGCAAATTGTATATAGGATGGCACAATCTACCTAACGAGTTATGCCAACAAGGTGAGGTAAAAGCAACAAAGATGTCACTTGATGAATTCAAACATATATGCTACAAATAATTTAAATTAAATGGAAATGATGTATTTTTATAACAAAAGAAGGAATTTGAGACTACAAACTCTTTTTTGTTTTTCATAATTGTCAAGAGCTAATAACCAAAAAGGTTTTCTTAAAAAACTTATAAGAAGGATAAATATTCAACATCTAATATAGTAGTAAATAATGTGATTATTAATATTCTTTATTTATAATTTTATTTAAAAATAATTTAAATGAAAAATTTCAAAAAGAATATACATAGTATTACTATAAAAAAGGATCATTCCTTAGAGTCTTAATGCATATCCCATCAAGTAGGATCCTGCAAGAGTTGCTAAATTAAAATTTCTTTAGATGGCTCAAAACCAAATTCAAACAAGAAAGCTTTTCATTCACTAATTCTTTGTAATTGGAGTTTATTATTGGAAAATTATTCTATAGACAATTCTTGCAAGAACACATACACTTTCTAGGAAGATATACCTAACTCACAACAATTCATACACTCTCTAGAAATATCTGCCTAACTCATGATTATAAAAAATTTAATAACAATTCCTCAATACTTAAGAATACCTATAGTTTAGGAATACACTTTTTTATCAAATATGGACTTATCCTATCATGGGATGCAAAGATAATATTTAAAGCTATGTAGTGGGATAAGATCCCTTTGAGCTTCCTTCCTTTGAAATTTGAGCCTCCAACTTAGCCTGCAAAATCAATCATGAGTTGACCATGAGTGGTGGTGTTAGCTATGATCTTTTTCTACTTCACCATGAGTTGTGGTTAGCTTGTGATATATTCATCACAAGTTATTGTGAGATCATAGTTAGGTAGATCATGGGTTGTAGTTTGGTCATGTTCTTGTAAAATAAAGAAAAAATATATATTATGTAAACCAGGAGCTGACCACAAGATATATTTAGGTCATAATGACTATTCCAAACCTCTTGTACTTTAAACTATAATACAAGAAGTATACCAAGAGTTGTGGTATCCTAAAACTTTAAACCACAAGGTGATCACATATCATTGTTGAGAAAAAAATTTAGAAATGATCACCAGGAGTTAAGATGAGGTCATGATGGTTTACCATGGATCATGGTAAGGTTGTGGTCAAAGTAAAAATAGATAAACAATAGAAACGGGAACTTTATATAAAATCTAGTATTATCTTTGGACATGAAAATCAAACCAGATCCATGATTGTAAGCCTATTCACAAAAAAAAAGATAATAATTATAAGGAAAATATAAATTCTTGGGAGAGATAGGACAAGATGATGTGCAACATGCAAAAAACATGAATAACATGTAAAAACCATTAATTCTTCCTTAATGATCTTTAAAGCATGATGAAACTTAGAAACATGGTAATTCATCTTTACAAATCTTTAGAACTTGGATAAAGCTCATACAATATGGAAATAAGATTATAATATCAAATTAAGAAGATGAGTGTTAAACACTACTTTAACCATAAACATGAATATGCAAATTAAAATAAAATGACATGAATTAGATAATTGGAAGTGAATCCCTTCAAATTTAAATATAAATCTATATTCTACTCGAATTTAGTAACATAAATATGAAAAAACATCTAATTAACTTTGAAATTTTTAAGAATCCCAAAACATGTTATAATTGTGTAAAAAACTTGAAACAACTCATGAGATTAGGAGAGTTAATGTAACTACAGCTTGAGAGAACTTGAGAAAAAGATCCCATAGAAGGGGATTCACTTATTAAATTATAAGAATCATTATGTAAGAATGCAAGAAAAGAAAAGAGGAATTAAAGCTAGAAGATGTTTAAGCTAAGCACTGAATGTGTGATTGCATGTACATACAATGAAGGAAGTGAAAAATTATTTTGTTTAATGCTCAACAAATCTTAACAAGTTTACAATGAGGGGGTATATTGCTACTTAGGATTTTGTCCAATGGAATTTGTCTCATTTAGAAAGGGCCTCAACATGAACGTTTTTGATCCTATTTTTCTATTTTAAGACATTTTCTTTGAACCTAACATTCTCTTTAACTTTTCTTCAAATAAAACAACACTTATAACACCTATGCTTTGAAATAAATGTCTGAAACATAAAAGTAAAGACTTCTACCTACCATTAGTCTCCTCAACATGAAATGAAAATGGTCATGAAGGGGTATGGAAACCACACATTCACATTATCACTAACATGTGCTTCTTTAGTGTGTAATGTATGAGGATAATTGCATTTAAGCTTTGTGAGTATCTTGTACTTGCTTCTTCCACCATGGATACTTTGACTATCTTCAAAAGATACTTTATGTTAAATGCTTATGGTGAATTGTAAATTGGTTGCATCGAGTGGGCCCCGTCAACACATGATCTGATGTGTTGACGTGGCCCATCAACATAGTGTCTATTTTTGCCTATAAATACGTGCTCACCTATCATGTTTATGGCATCTTTGTGATAGTTGTAGCGAAGCTCTTGCAGTTTTCTTGCGTGAAAGTTAGAATATTTTTCTAAGTGTTCATAGTAGGAGCCAAGAGTGTACGAATCTTTATTTGAGCATTATTGTATTTGAGCATAGTAGTGTGTGACAATAAATACAAGTTTTTTAATAAACCTTGCAGCACTTCGAAATAGATTAATTGTTTAGTTATGGAACTATTTTGTGCAAGTTCCTTTAATGCTTCAAGTAATCAAATAGTTGATTAAGCTAAATTACACTAGGTTAAATAATGATTAATTAAGCACATAAGTACGATCACTTCAAGCATACGCTTGGCAATTGGTAATTCTAGTAACACTTAACATTTTGTAACCTAGTAGCATTAAACATGTTTAGGATATGTATGGTAAGTGGGAATGAATACTTGTGTTAGGATGAGTTAGAAGTAGCCTGTTAGGTTAAAGTAGCAATTTGATTATTTTATTTTATACATTATTCTCATCCTTAGGTGACTTAAAACAAAAAACATAAAAAATTATAAAAATCATATGCCTTAGTTGCACTTAACCATACCTTTGCATTTCACAAGTGTAATTGGGTAGACAATGATTGCAACAATTGGTTTCATTTCTTAGAGCCTAGTGTACTTAGAAGGCTATAAGTCCACAAAAGGTGACTAGATCATGTGTGAATGCTTAGTGATTTGTATGGTTGGGTGTAGGGATACTCACTACTCATCATTGGTGTCATTGCTAGGGACTTGTAGTTTGATACATGTGCTATCTAGGACTTAGTGAATATTATTTAGGATTGTTGGATTGAATCCGAAGGTCATAATCATTCAAAAAAATAATAAATACATAATAATTAATGAAAACTATGCTATAAGCACATTGAGAAATTTTTTGTAACAAAAATGTCTTCTTCTTATCATAGGCATGTTGATTCTAAGGCAATAGTACGATAAGAATGTAGAGTGGTGTACACTCATTTTGATGAGTTTGTACCCAATTTTACTTGTGTCCTCCATCAGGATGAACAAATGTGATGGTAAGACATGAAGGGGAATGTTGTATTGCCACTTGATTAATTTGTTCCCAAGTTGTTTCTCCTATCCTTTACAAGGTTGGATATTGAGTAGCTTCACGGAGAGTATGTTGTGGAAGATCATGAATTCTAGGACTATCATCCCATTGAGACACAATGCAAATGAGATTAGCAATAGGAAAAGAGCTGCAAATACATGAAGGAAAAATAATTCACTAATCCATTATTCTTGCTAGATCAAAAGAATAATAACAAACCTCTTTCTGAGGGTTCTCAACATGTAGACTCTACACCTCTTAACTCCAATGAAGGGGAGCTGAACCCAAATCCTAAATTAGTTATCAACAATCTGGATTCTTGTAATAGTGTGCCCCATAGTTGTGGGAGTTCTAAGAGAGGGAGCCAAAGCAGGAACTCAGATAAGCATAATGATAATCACTCTAAGGATTATGACCATGACAAACAAAGGGGAAGTGACAGATGTCATGGTGATGGTAGCCCTCCTCCCTCTTTGTCCTCTTCATCTAGTTCAACTTCTTCCTTTGAATCTGAGCAAAACTACAGACAACGGAATAATCATAGAGACCGTCATGAATGAAGGGATGGTAGAGGACATAATAGGAGTCATTGAGATCATGACAATGAACCTCTGCTGGTGACTTAAAATATGCTCAACATCACAGAGGCTATTAGAATTCCTACCAGGCATGTGAAAGATAGTTAAATCAAGAGGCTAGACATGAACAATATCCTCAGATTTGAGGGGGGATATAAATTAGATCCTCAAATACATTTACAAGCCTTTCATGATGCCTATGCCTTATAAAATCTTGAAAATGATTAGAAAAAGCATAACCTATTCCCTAGAATATTGATCAAGGAAGTGGAAAGTTGGTATCGGTCTTTGAAACCAAAATCAATCCGTCAATGGAGTACAATGCTAGAACTGTTTAATGATAAGTATTAGACATACTCTACAATGTCAAACCTACGAAGGAAAATCCAAGGCTGGAAACAAGGAATACATGAGCCCTTGGATGCCACCATTTGTAGATATAAGTCATTATTTCACTGATGCCTTGGCCATGGTTACGCACAAATTTGTCATATCATAGATGGGCTTCACTTGGAAACATAGAGAACCTTTGGGTCTATGCCCAAGGAAGACTATTAGAATTAAGAGCCCATAAAATAGAAAGGCTGATAGAGCAAGTAGCAAAAGAGGAAGGAGAGTTGAGAAAACAAGAAAGTGAAGAAGAATATAATAGAGACCCTTTCATTAGAAAGAAGGAGGTCTGCTTTTGTGACAGTGAGGAGGAGTCACCTCTTGAGGTGGTGGTGCAACGGAAGACCTTGTTGATCCAAAAATCTATGCCTGAAATTTCAGCCAAGGTAGATAATATGTGGGATTTATTGGATGAAAAATTCTAAACTACTTTAAAAATTGTAGAAGAATCAAGAGAGCAAAGTAGTGATCATGACCACAGGAGGCGAAAAGAAGCTAAACATGCCTACCAAAGAGGTAAGGGCAAAGTTACTACAGTAGAAGAAGTTATGGAGATTGAATTGGATAATGATGGTGGGTGTGACATTTGCCATTGTGAACATCCTAAGGGATGTTGCCCTATTATGTCACACTTACAAGAATCTAGGGTGTATGCTCTGAATCAGTGATTATTAAAAAGGCAAACACCCAGAAGATTGCCTTATCCTCAAGGCAATCCCATGTAGTTCCACCAGTAATAACTTTATTATCCATGTGGAACTCCAGTACAACCATATGAGCAATATTAGTAATGGCAGCAACCATAGTCATGTGGGATGCCACCACCATGGCAACACTACCCTTATAGGTAGCCAGATTCGTATGGGTACTATGTTCAGCAACCCCTGTCGTCACATGACGCTTCCAGTCATGTTTCTCCTTTCCAGCCTCACTAGAGGGAATTCCATATTCCATCCATACCTTCCTCATGTATATGCACCTATTCCTCCATCCTCAACATAGCTACCATTTGCTCCATCCATGTAGGATGAGTTTCTAGTCCAATCGCAACAATGTAATACTATAAGGGCCATTAATCTACAACTAGTTAATCAACCAAAGGGTTTGGAACCTACATCTCATAAATGACCATTCTTCTGACCCAATAGCCCTCCTAAGCTCTCACAAACTTATGCGGTTAGTCACCCTACTCCTACTTCATCATGTGCAAGTCATCAAATTGAGAGCCCTTCAAACCAAATAACTTCCAAGATCTACACTTTTATGTTAACTCATGTCATATCTGACTAGATTCAGGCTGGCAACCTTCCTAGGAAATTAATTGATCTTGGAAGTCCACTTATCTATTTGCAGATTGCTGGGAATGAACCATGCAAAGCTCTCCTAGATTTAGGTTCTGGTGTTAATTTGATTTCTCATGAGGTGTATACTAGCTGGAACCTATCACCTCTTAAGAAGAGCAATATGAAATTAGAATTGGTAGACCATTCCATGACTATTCCATTGGGCTTGGTAGAAGATATCATGACCATTATTTGTGGGTAGTTTTATCCTACTGATTTTCTAGTAATCAAAGTTTTGAACTACAAGGGGGATTTTCCAATCACTATGGGAAGGGCATGGCTAAGTACTATTGATGCAAAAATAGGCATCCAAGATCTTTTCCTAAAAATTTCTAAGGAAAATTCATTTAAAAAGATTAAGAAGAAACAAGTTCCATGCATAAATTACAGTGATAGAGGGTGTAACTACATGTAGAAACTTTGGTCTTTGAAAATAGCATCCATTTTTGCATGTAGGTAGTGTGCAAATGAGGTAGATATTTAAAGGTTCCTGTATGTAGTAGCCACAAAATAGAAGGGCACCTAGTGGTTCAGAGATGATCTTGGAAGCAACACACTTTGCATGGAACCTACTGAGAGCTTGACATATGTCTATGTTAAAGGCATGGATGAACTAGAGCAACTTCATCACCAACTTGTTGATGATGTCAATAATGATACCTATTGGGGAAGTTAGAAATTCCTTAAAATTTTAAAAAAGATCCCTTAGAGTTAAAAACTCTACCTATTGGCATGAAGTATGCATTTTTGAAAAATGGCAAGCTGGTAATCATCAATGCTAATCCTTCTCCTAAATAGAAATGGATGCTATTGAGGGTGGTTAACAAATGGTCAACAACCTTTGCTTGATCCTATCCTAAACTCATAGGGATTGATCCTAGGACATGCCACCATTGGATCTACATTGATCCAACCATGAAGCCAAAGAGATAGCTATAGTGGTGGTTGAACCCCAAATTGAAGCAGATCATCAAAGAGAAAATCAAACAACTCCTCAAAGTGGGGTTTATCTATCCCATTGTGGATAGTGAGTGGGTTAAACCACTTGTGATTTTGCTAAAGAAAGGTGACATGTGATGGCTCTGCATCAACTTCTAAATGTTGAATATGGAAACATTCAAAGATTACTTTTCATTATCATTTGTGGATCAAGTGTTGGAAACTATATCTGGGCATTGCTATTACAACTTTCTAGATGGTGATAGTGGCTATAACCAATTCTAGACCGTGCTAGAGGTTCAAGAAAAAACAACATTCATGAGTCCTTGTGGGACTTTTGCATATCAAAAGATGCCTTTTGGTCTATGTAATGCTCTTGCAACATTCCCATGCTTGGTCTTGAGCATTTTTGAGAAATAGATTTGTAGTGGGATGGAAGTCTTCATGGATGACTTCTCCACCTATGGTGCCACATTTGAGCAAGCTTTGGATTGGCTTGAGAAAGTGCTTAAAAGGTGTATGGAGATGAGTCTTGAGCTTAATTGATAAAAGAGCCATTGGATGATCCAAGAGGGCATTATACTAGGGCACAAAATTTCTTAGGTAGGGACTAAGGTGGACCCTAAAAAGATAAGGGTCATCCAAGGAATAACTGGCCAACCATAAATTGTTAAAGATGTTTGGTCATTTCTTAGACACACTAGCTACTATCGATGTTTTATAGAAAATATCTCTAGGATCACAAAACTATTAGTCATGCTTACAAAGAAAGATGCTTCATTCATTTGGACCAAGAAATGGAAAAATGCATTCCAGAGCTCATGTAGAAACTCATAGAGACTCTAATTCTACAACCACTTGATTGGTCTAAACTATTTCATATAATGATAGATGCATCAAATTATGCCTTGGAAGCCATGCTTATGCAGTTGGACGAATAGAAACGTCCATCTTACATCCACTGTGCAAGTCAAAGCATTGTGGGTGCACAGCTGAATTACACCACAATGAAGAAAGAACAAATGTCAGTGGTGTATGCTTTGGAGAAGTTTAGGTACCATGTGCTTGATTTCAAAGTGTTTATGCACATTGAGTCTATTGCCATTCACTCCCTCATGAACAAGCCCACAGTGAGCCGTCATATCATATAGTGGTTGTTTGTTTTGTAGGAGTTTGATCTTATAATGGTGGATCGAAAGAACATTGAGAATGTTGTTGTATATGACTTGTCTTGGTTACTATGGGATAGCAAATAGGAGGAGAGCTTGCTCTCTGATCAATTTTTTGGTGAACTCCTCTTTATAGGTGTAATAAATGATCAACAGCTTAATGAACCAAAATGGTATGATGGCATCCTCACTTATCTTCTTCCTCAAGAGGTGCCATAAGATCTGGACTATAAGAAGAAAAAATAGTTTCTTCATTAGGCCAAATGCTTTATGGAAATCAACAAACACCTTTACAAGGTGTGCATCAATGGCCTATTTTGTTGGTGTGTACCTAATACTGATCAATTGCACATTCTCCAAGATGCTCATGAGGGTCTTTATGGGTACCACTATGCTAGGAAATGCATGACCATTAAGAGCCTAATGGCAAGGTATTATTATTGGCCGATCATCTTTAGGGACACCCACTAATTTGTTTGTTCTTATGAATGCTGTCAATGAGATTTTGGGATAATTGCTCAAATGGAAGGATCTCAACAATGAATTTAATCACTTGAACCCTTCAACATCTGGGGCATCAATTTCATGGGTCCCATCACACCCATGTCAAATGAAAAGATGTACATAATTTTCATCTTTGATTACAACACAAAATGAGTAGAAGTAGTAGCCATCATCTACTGTACATTATCTACTGCTACATGGTTTGTATAATAAAATGTTGTAAATAGGTTTGGAATTCCATGTGAATTAATTTTTGATAATGAACCCCACTTCATAGGTACTAGCTTTTGTAAGCTTATGGATCGCTTGGGGGTTGAACATAAACTAATAACACCCTACCACACCTAAGCCAATGGTCAAGTAGAAGTTACTAATAGGGAGATCACGAAGATTCTAACAAGAACTATTAGCAAATATAGGAGAGACTAGAGCATAAAACTAAATGATGTATTTTGGGCATATTACTTAACATAAAAAATTTCTATAGGTTGCTCTCCTTATGAGTTGGTGCATGGAAAATTACCAACTCTACCTATCCAATCCAAGCTCCGTACAATTTCAATAGCTTGTGACTTGGACCTTGACCTTAGCCTAGCATAAAAAGAAAGATTAATCAACCTGAATGTGTTAAATGAAAATTTTTTGGTAGCCCTATCCTTGAATGAAATGACAAAGCATTCAACAAAAAGCACAATGACCTTAGAATACAGAAAGTAAAATTTCAACTTGGAGATAAGGTCCTCTACTAGAACCCCACACATGTACCTCAAAAGATAAAGTTACAAACATTGTGTGAGGGGCCATATATTATCTACAAAACCTTTCCTTATGGGGCCATGTTAATCTACAAGCTTGAGAGCCCAAACAAAAAGCAACTAGCCAACATACAACAAATAAAACTTTTTCACAAGCCTAAGTAAGCCAGCGCAAGAAACACCTCATCGGATGGACAACCATACTTAATTTTTCGGATCTCCTCCTTACAACTTAGTTTTTGGGGATATGGCCATCCATGCTAACCATTATAGTGGCTCCTTATTTTTTCATGTTTTTATTTTTCACATTTTTATTTTACACTTTGTTATTTTTCAACTTTTTGTTTTACAACTTCTTTATCTTACACCCTTTTGTTTTTAGTTTGTTAATTTTTTCAATTTTTGTTTTACAATATCTTTAGAATATTTTTTCTTTCTTGAATATCTTACAATTTCTTGTATATTTTATTCTATCTTGGTGTGATTTTCTCATGATTTTTGCTAATAAAGTACCTTATTGTCAATAGGACACAGTGGTGTTGTAGTTAGTTGCTAATGGTGATTTGTACTTAATGTTTTTGATTGCTAATGTTTGGTTTCTATTTTTGAATTTTGATGACTAATAACTCAGACAAAGTTTCTTTTCATGGAACAAGTAATGAGTCCACATCATCCACCCATCCACAAACTCTATGGTTTTCTTTGATTTGGAAAATGAGGTTCCTTTTCATTAGTAAAACCTTAACGAACTTGTGACCTTGGTAGTTTCTAGACTTGGGAAGGATTTAAAGGTTTGAAAAGGGTGTGACTTCAAAGGGATTCAAAATTTTCTATAGCTTCTATCATCTTGAGTGCAAGTGTGTTTTTCATGGATCTCTTAATGTTCCATGTTGACCAATAATAGGAAATTGAATAAGTCTTTTCATATATATAAAATAAAACAAATGATGGAAATTTAAAAAACATCCCTTAGACACAATAAACAAGCTACAAGCACTAGTTATGGGACTAAACAAACATGTTACCCATGTTTGAAGGTCCCCTCTAACGAAGGCCCTTTCTCGCTTCATGCTTCTCTTTTCTTTTCTAAAAGGAATGATGTTTGATTTGTGGGAGCATTCTTGTGTCTCAAGGAGATGAATTGGTGTTAAAGTGGTAATGTGAAGTCACTAAACATGGTTGGTTTTGGTCTAGACTAAGGATGGACTTTATCAGGTCATTTAATCATGAATTCCAAAAGGGACTTCATATGACTAGGATTGGGAACTTCATTTTACTCTTTCTATCATCGATTAATGCTTCCATAACTTACCTCACTATTGGTTGTCCATGTTTTCACCCAATGTCTCAGTTTGATGTGTTGAAATTCTTAGATAGATTCTCTAGGATTGGTCCTTAACTTTTCATAACCATTAATTAACTATGGGACCCATGGACTCCTTAGTTAAGGTTATGCAAAGGAAAAAAGGGCATGTGCTAGTATGGGCATATCTCATGATTTGGTTAGTTATGTTTTTTACCCTTAGATGTTGCTGCAATCAAATCTTTCATGCACTCCATCGTGCATCCAACTCTGTGCTCCTTAAGGCATTTTTCTTTATAAAATCTCATTCTAAGCATTTCTAAATTTTCTGAACTTCAAAATCCTCTTCTAATGTTTTCATCATGTTCATGGCTTTTTGGGCTTCCATTTGACCTTCATTTCACACAAAAACTCCTTGTTTTTTTATTACTTTTGACAAAGTCAATAGTGGTCAATAGCCACGTTGACAAGGCCTTGTTGACTAGGCCCTATTGATGCAATACAAAAATTCTATAAATACCACCCAACACTTAGGTATTTTTGTTATTTTCTTAAAAATGGGAGGGGACTTTTTATAATTTTTTAAAGTCAAAAACCTTCTAGAGCCTGTAACTTTCACATCGTTTTTCCAAATTATTCTATTCTTTGATCCTTTAGCTACCGAAGGAAAGCTCTTAGTGTTGGCGACCATAAATCTTAAGGTTCATGATGAAAATTTCTCAAAATTTTTTTAACTCCTCCAAAGGGTTAATGAGTAGAATAACATTAAACCATCAATTTTTGATTATTTAACCTTTCTAAGAGACTCTGATAAACCTAAAATTACTTATTAATATTAAAATAATAATAAAATAATAATTAAAATGATCAAATTGACCATGATCACAACTTAGCTAGATGTAACTTTTTCAAAGAGATAAGGTATTCCAATTATTTCAAGTTACACATTAAAGGCTAACCCTTGGTCATGTTGTGATTATAGATGGCACCAAGACTAAAATGGCCATAGGAAGGAGGACCATCCCAACAAAGGGACAAATGACCTAGAGCTAGAAGGAAGTAGTAAAAACAAGCCTAGGAGTAGGTAGTAGAAACTCATGCAATGGGACCTCTTCGAGAGGATCCTAAAGTGGAATTTGTTTAATAGATTCTTAAAGAAGAGGCTATAACTAAACAATCTCATCAAGGAGAGGCACTAGGGCCTATACCATGACTTGAGCTCACATTGACATAGGCCTACCTTAATATGATCAAGCCTTGTGATGTCCAACGATTAGTTCTCCAAGAATTGAACTTTTGGCCATTCTTAGAACATGCTCTACCTAAAGTTAAGATGCAATTGCAAAACTCTCCTATGTGGCCAATCATTACTTCCAATGGGGAGTGATACATGGGAGAGACATATCTCTTTCATAATAGTATAAAGGTAGGAGCCATAGTATGAATCAAGGACATTCAGGTATCCTACTTGATGGAAGCTATTGTGTAGGCTCTTCATTGGCCTAATTCTGGGATCCATCTAGCAGAGAGCTTCATGCAAGCATACCTAGAGGCAAAAACGAAGTTGACCCAATGGTGTTATGGGGTTAACCACAAGGAGTTTGGTGCACTCACATTGGAGGTGCACATGTACTTCAAGATATTGGCTTATTGCCTTAATCTGATAGCGAGGCTCGACAAGGTGACTACTTTTTCCATCTATGCATATGTAGCTTTAAGTGGAAAATTGTTTATAAACCTTCCAAAGATAATCTATCTAGATATAGAAAAGTACTTCAAGGAAAATGAACATGAAAATAAAACCATGCCCTTTCCATGCCTTATTAGAAAACTCTATAAAAGGGCAGGGATAGTCTGCTATGAAAAATAACATAATTAGGCATACTTCCATTACCTCCTAGTATGAAATGATAAAAGGAAAGACCATTGTCATGTTCAAAGAAGAGGAGCAGCAATCGCCACCTCCACCACCCACTTAGGAAACAATGCTAGAGGCCTACATTGTCATTGAGAACTTATGAAAAATCTGAGAGTTTCTCTTGCATGAGCAGGAGCAGCAAGCAAGAATAAGTGGTGAGGATCCAACTATGTATCATCCTACAATGAGTCAACTGAATAAAGTGGCTCAAACAATCAGTTAGATGAAGGGAGGTGGGCCAATATTATCAGTCCAAAAAATGCAATTGTCCATGAGGTCAAATCCTAGTTCTCGAGAGGTGATGGTATCTCTCTCACAACTATAGAAATTCCTAAAATCCTCTAAAAATGTTGCTACATTTTTAGTGTGCTTGGAGGAGGACAAGGGGGCAACTACCTTGGTGATGCCACACCAAGTGTAGGAGACAACAGTGGAAGTGGTTGCTGATTGAATCATTGAATCACTAAATGCTCCTATGGCATATGTACTAGACATTTCTTCACTCAAAGATGTGCATATGTCTGTGAGAACTGTTAGTAGTAGATTAAGTGTAGCCTAGCATGAGGGGTTACTAGATCAACTGATGGGAACTAGACAACCAATTTTGGATATCTTTTATTTTTTAGATAACATCACTGCAACCTAGTCGGAGCTACTTGAAGCAAAGGGAAAATGCATTATTTTGGAAGGACAACTTGAAATGGCTTAAGCAAAAAATCAATGCTTGGTTGCAGAGGTTTTTGAATTAAGAGCTTGCCTTGTTGAACTTGCACTTCTCAACCTTGTACTGATAAGAGATGAAGCTTTTCAACAGCTTCATGACAAACTAAAATAGGTTGAGGTGGGGATGGTGATGGTTACCTTGAATTAGTTCATGGTTAAGGACAAGACATATTTAGTTTAGAAGGATTTGATCCAAATGCACCTAGACAATGAGATGTTGACTGCATAGAATTGTCACCTATGAAGTGTTGATGTGTAGAAAGAGCAGATGTAGGAATTCATCCATCAACAACAAGAGTAACCAACCAGTGTAAACATTGAATTGAGGAGATTGGTAGCCAAAAATAGAAAACTCTCTATGGAGGAAGTCCATGGCTTACTCGAAAAATATGTGATTAAGATTGCCACTTGGAAGAATGAGGCTCTGAAATTTAAGAGAGTTAAGAACCAGTATAGAGATTAGGTTGGCCTATAGAAAGAAATTAATGAAAAACACATCTAGATGACTAAGAAAAAAGTTAATGAGGCCCTCCAGCAACTCTAGCAAGGAAAAGAGATGTGACAACATATTATTGATGGGATAGATGCCTATAATAAAGCAAAGATTCACATGAAGGAGTTGTAAATTGAAGAGATGATGGAATACATGGAGCTTGCCAATATTTGATATGCAAACCTGGCAATGCTTACTATCGGACGGTCATAGTTAGAGTAAGAGAAACTAGTTATTTACTTATGTTATGAGGTAATGTTTAAGCATCACAAGGAGACCAAGAAAAAGCTTGAGACTGCAAATGCTAAACTCGAAGTTCTCATGGCAAGATTGACTGATCAAAGATCAACTGCTAAGAACCTAGCTAGAACAATGAATGATTGCCAAGAACTACCAAATGCAATTAGGATGTTTGACATTGAACACAAAAATTTGCTGCCTAGTTTATCAATGTTAAGGAGCTATTTTCAACAATGCTCTATCCTTGGGATGTGCCTATTCTGGCCCACATTGGTGAAGCTGTGTGGACCATGTAAGATTCTAGGAGTAAGGAGGAGAAGATGAAAGCATTGTTGGATGCTTTCCATATTTTACTAGAAGTTACAGTTGTACCAGGAAAACCACAACAGCCTCATCCACTGCGTGTGCCTAAAGCAAGAGAAAGTTCTTTGGAAGATCAGGAGCCTCCGTTGCTTGGGACTGTTTAATCTTCTTCATCATCTTTGTGTTATCAAAGGAATTGTGTTTGTCAATTTTATTCTAGTGTTAAATTTTGTAGTCTTGAACGCCAAAAAAAAAAATTGTAATGATTGTATATTTGTACACTCGAGCACTTAGTGTTTCTTTGTGTTTGTCATATTTCTATCATTAGTTAATAATTCCATACCTTCTCAAATTTGTAAAGAACTTGAGAGATGAGTTTTCGTTCAATTGTGGGGGTACGATGAATTGTAAATTAGTTGCATCAACTTGGTCTCATTGACTAGGCCCCATGGACACATGATTTGATGCGTTGATGTGATCTTGTCAATGTAGTATCTATTTTTGCCTATAAATATGTGCTCACCCGCAATGTTTATGGCATCTTTGTCATAGTTGTAGTAGAGCTCTTATAGTTTTCTTGTGTGAAAGTTACAATATTTTTCTAAGTGTCCATAGTAGGAGTTAAGAGTGTATGAATCTTTATTTGAGCACTGTTGCACCTAAGCATAGTAGTGTGTGCGGTAATCAAGATGAGCTTTTTGATAAGCCTTGCAACACTTTGAAATAGATTAATTATTTACTTAAGCATTTACTATTTTGTGAAATTTCCTTTAATGCTTCAAGTAATAAAATAGTTAATTAAGCTAAATTAATCTAGCTTAAATAATGATTAATTAAACACATAAGTTCGACCACTTCGAGTATACACTTGATGCTTGGTAATTCTAGTGACACTTAATGTTTGGTAATTTGGTAGCATTAAACATGTTTAGGATGTGTACAGTATGTGGGAATAGATACTTATGTTAGGATTAGATAGGAGTAGCTTATTAGATTAAATTAGTAATTTAATTATTTTATTTTATAAATTATTCTCATGCTTAGGCGACTTAAAATAGAAAACATAAAAAATGATAAAAATCATATGCCTTAGTTGCACTTAACCATACCTTTGTATTTGACAATTGTAATTGGGAAGACAAAGATTGCAATGGTTAGTTTCACTTTCTAGAGAGAAGTATACTTAGAAGGCTATAAGTCCATGGAATTTGACTAGATTGAACATGAATGCTAGGTGATTCGTATGATTGAGTGTAGGGTTACTCACCACTCATTAGCTTACAAGGACTTTATGATGAGATTAGCCAACGGATGTTTGCTTGGGTTGGGTCTTTCTTTAAATAGTTATAATTATTTGATTTTTATTTTTTATTTGCATGCTTTATATTATTGCAATTTAATGTTTTATTAATTTTTTGGGATGTAGGATTTTGTGAGAATCTAATGCAACAATCATGTTAGGATTGGGTTTTGTACATTCATTCCATGTTACTAGATTCATCTTATTTTATATATAATTAGGTCTTGGTTATTTCACTAAATTTCAAGTTTATATTATTTTATGAGTTTTGACAATTTTCCTATGGTTTGAACCTTTGTTGTACCTTCATTTTATATGACATATTTTTCCCTAAATTGAAGATCTAATTATATTTCCCATGTCATCTTTATTATTTCCTTATTTATTGTACCTTTATTTTGTTTGACATATTTTTGCTCATATATTAAATATTTGATTTGATTTCTTACATCATCTCTATTATGTCCCTAGTGTTTTCTATTAATCTCTAGTTGTTTGGAAGTCAATTAAGATCATTTTCTTTTCATCTTAGGTTTTGTGCCAAAACCATAAGCTAACTATCGGTCATGGTAAGATAACGATACTAATCACAAGTGGTGATTAGGTTTTGGTCTTGTACCATGGGTTATGGTGAGATCATGGTCATTCCTTTTATCTTCCCTTGTGATTTTAGTATTTGTTTTGAAAAACTTGTAATCGCAACAGTTATGATTAGGTCATGGTCATCCACCATGAGCCATGGTAAAGTCATGATTAAGTATTCGNCATGGTCATCCACCATGAGCCATGGTAAAGTCATGATTAAGTATTCATTGCCTTTTTTACTGGTTCAAGCCATTTTGAGTGATTTCTTATTAACCACATGATGAATAGTATTTTTTCTAGCTTTGATATTGGGTATCTGATATTAGAGCCTTGTTTTTTTGGATACTCGATATCAGGCCCCAAGATGTGATGTCGAATATCTAATATCGTAGGGTATGTGCTAGCCTATAAATATAGTGCTTGGGCACATGGTTTGGGGATAGTTTTTTCATAGCATAGTGGAGCTCTTATAGTTTGTTTTCTCTAGAGTTAGAATATTTCCCAAAGTTCCCACAGTAGGAGTTATTGAGTGTATGAATCTCTATTCAAACACTGTTGTACTTGAGCATGACAATGTGTGTGAAAATAAAGATGAGCTTTTTGATCAAATCTTGCAGCACCTTGGCTAGCTTAAATACTTTATTTATGCATTTTTTGTTTTATGCAATTTCCTTTGATGCTCCTAAGTAATTAAGCTGAAGTAAGCTAGTTCGATTAAATAGAAAGTAATTAATAACATAAGTATGACCACTTTAAGCATGCACATGATGCTTGGTAATCCTAGAAACACTTAATGTTTGGTAACCTAGTAGCGTTATACATGTTCAAGATGTGCACAAAAAGTGGGATCAGATACTTATGTTAGGATAGTTAGTTATTGATTAACAATTAGATTAATTAAAGTGGTTATAAATTAAGTTTTAACTTATTATTAATTGTAGAAAAATAAAATATAAAATAATAAAAATCATGTCCCTCAATTATACTTAACCATACAATTAAGGTTCACAAGTATAGTTGAGAAGACAATGATTGTCATGATTAGATTTCACGTATTGGAACAAGTTTACTTAAGAACTTAAGGTTTGCAGAATTCGATTGGATCATGTGTGAACAGTTGTGATTTGTATGGTTGGATGTAGGGGTACCTCACTGCTCATCATTGGTGTCATTATCGGGGACTTTTAGTTGTTACGTGCACTATCTAGGATTTAGTGAAAATTATTCAAAATCATTGGAATGAACTTTAGAGTTATATTATACTTTAAAATAACTACAAAAATTTTAAAAATAACATTGTGTTTTTAATTTTAACACAAGATATCTTCTTCTCATAGGAGTGATTCTTCATCCAAGTCTAATGAAGTACATCAGTAGGTGTCCCAATAATATAGAGTGGTATATGCTGATCTTGATGAGGATATACCCAATTTTACCTTTATCCTACACTAGGATGAACTACTGTGGTTGCGTGACATGGAGGACAACATTGTGTTGCCACCCAAATGATCTATTCTTGTGATGCTCCAACACACTCTTATACGATTGGGTCTCTAGGGACTTCATGTTGAATATGTTGTGCAAGATAGTAATGCCAGGGATTATCATCCCACTTGGGCATAACATCTAAGGGATCGATAGCTAGAACAATGCTATGAATCTGTGAAGGGGAAGTGGTTCAATGATTTTTCATACCTGCTGTACCAAAATAATGATGGAGAAACCTTCTCTGGGGTTTTTCATTTAGTGAAATTTCTCTCTTTAACTTTGGTGAAGGAGGTTAGAACTAGAACTTGCAGTCTATAGTCCATAATTTAGGTTCTAGCAAGAATGGATCCAATGATAAGCGAGGATCTAAGGAGGATAGTCAAGGTAGTGATGCAGACAAGAAATATGATCATGATCATGGCCATGATCATCAAAGAGGGGGTAGTAGGCACCATGATGGTGCTAGGCATCCTTTCTCTTTACCTTCATCATCATATTCTTCCTGTTTTGGCTCTGTGTGTAACCGTAGGGGGCATGATCGTAATGGAGGTGGTTGATGAGACTGAGATGATCAAAGGAACCATCAAACAAGTCAAGAATAGGGGTGCAGGCATTAAAGAGATAATCATCATCATAAATGAAGTGGTAGCAAAGGGCATCATAGGCATCAGAATCATGGCCTCAATAAGTATTTACTTGCTACCTGAAGCATGCTAAACATTGCGAAGGTAGTGCGAATTCTTATAAGGTACATTAAGGATAGTTAGATTAAGATTCTAGACATGAACAATATCCCTAGGTTTGAATGGAGATATAACTCAAATCCATAGAATTATCTTTAAGATTTCCACGATGCTTGTGCCTTGCAAAATATAGAAAATGCTTGGCAAAAGCTTAAGTTGTTTCCTAAGATAGTCATTAAAGAAGTAGAAAGCTGGCATTAGTCCTTAGAATTGGAATTAATTTGATAGTGGAGTACCATGCTTGAACTATTCAATGACAAGTATTAGATGTACTCTTAAGTGTCCAACTTGAGGAGGCAGATCCAAGGATGGAAGAAAGGGACACATGAACCCTTGGATGCTACCATAGACTGATACTATTCCATATTGCACATATGTCTAGTCCATGGTTACTCTCAATTGGAATAACTTTGTCATATCATAGATGGGATTTGACTAGAAATGAGGAGAACTCTTGGCATTTATGCCCAAGGGCGATTGTCAAAAATTAAGAGCCCATCAGATCCAAAGGCTGATTGAGTAGGTAGCAAAAGAAGAAGGAGAGTTGAGAAAACACGAAGTGTAGAGGAATACAACCACGATCCTTCCATTTGCAAGAGGGAAATTTAGTTTTATAATAGTGAGAAGGAATCATTACTTGATGAGGTAGTGAATAGGAAAACCTTACCACTTTAAAAATTTAGTTTAGAAATTTTTGCTGAGGTAGATCAATTATGGGACTCCATTGATAGCAAATTTCAAGCTATTCTAAAAATTGCTGAAGAGTCTAAAGAACAAGGTAGTGATCATGATCATAGGAGACACAAGGAAGCTGAACATGCCAATCAAAGAGGTAAGGGCAAGATTGCTATAGTAGGAGAAGTTTCAGAGACTGAATCTAATGATGATGGTGGGTGTGACATCTACCATTATGAACATCCTAAGGGATGTTTCCCAATTGTGTCGCACTTACAAGAGTTTGGGGTGTACGCTTTGAATCCACAACTAGCACAAAGGAAAGCACCCAGAAGATTGTCTTATCCTCAAGGCAATCATAGGCAATTCCATTAGCAACAAAAATATTATCCAAGTGGACCTCCATTGCAACCATATGAGCAATATCAGTAGTGGAAACAACCATAGTCATAGGCATTGGCACTACCAAGGTAGCGATATCCTTATAGACAACCTAATCCATATGGGTATTACCCTCAGTAATCCCTATCTTCATGTGACTCTTCCGGTCACGTTTCTTCTTTTGAACCTCACTACTATCCTCTTGACTATTATCAGACTCATTATCCACATTCAAGGAGGGATTCCATCTTTTATCCTCCTCCTCCTCCTATTCCTCCACATGTTCCTCCATCCTCAACACATTTACCACTTGCTCCATCTATGTAGGATAAACTTCTAGCCCAATCAGAGCACCACAATGCTATCAGGGTTGTTAATTTACAATTGGTTCCTCAACTAAGTGGTTTGGACACTAGATCACGGAAAAGACCTTTCTTTCAACCCCACAGTCCACCTAAGCCTTCACATATACATGTGGTTGACAACCTTTCTCTTTCATCTCCCTCTATACCTAGTTCCTTCAAGTCCCCTTTAAATCAAATCACACCTTGAATCCATACTATTATGTTGACTCATGCCGTATTTGATTGGATTTGGGCTGGCAACCTTTCCAAGAAATTAGTTGATCCTAGGAGTCATCTTACTTATTTATATATTTCTGGGAATGAGCCATGTAAAGCTCTTTTTGATCTATGTTCTAGTGTCAACTTGATTTTTCATGAGATGTATACTGCATGGACCTACCTCCTCATAAGAAGAGCAATATTAGATTAGAATTGGTAGCCTAGTCCATCACTATTCTAATTGGGACTAGTAGAGGACATTGTGAGCAGTGTCTATGGGTGGTCTTATCCTATTGATTTCCTAGTAATTAAGGTGGATAATTATAAAGAGGAGTTTCCAATAATCATGGAAAGGGCATGGTTGAGCACCATTGATGCTAGAATGGGCATGAGAGATTTTTCCTTGGAAATATATAAGGAACATGCATTTAGAAAGATCAAGAAGAAGTGAGTTCCATGCATTGCATATAATGATACATGGTGCATATAATGATACCTGGTGCAATTATGCATATAAGCATTCATTTTTGCATGCAAGTAATGTGCATTTGAAGTAAGTATTCAAAGGTGTCTAGATGCAGCAACCACAAAACAAGAAGGCACCCAGTGGTTGACCATTGATCCTAAAAGTAGCACACTTTGCATGGAACCTATTGAGAGCCTACCATGTGCATATGTCATGGGCATGGATGAACTAGAGCAAGTTCAGCACCAACTCTCTGAAAATGCAAATGATGATACCTATTGGGGAGAGTTGGAAATTCCTGAAAATTTCAAGCAAGAGCCCCTTGAGCTAAACACTCTACCTACTGTTATGGTATATGTATTCTTAAAAAATGGAAAGTTGGTAATAATTAATGGAAATCTTACTCTAGAATAGAAAAGGACTCTATTGAATGTAGTTGAAAAATGGTCAGCAACCTTTGCTTGGTCATATCGCAAACTCACAGGAATTGATTCTAGGATATGCTAGCATCGTATCTATACTAATCTAGCCATGAAGCCAAAGAGGTAGCCATAGAGGTAATTGAATCCCAAACTGAAGCAAAGCATCAAGGAGGAAATTGAACAGCTCCTCAAGGTGGGGTTTATCTATCCCATTGGTAGATAGTGAGTGGGTTAGCCCACTTGTGATTGTGCCAAAGAAAGGTGGCAATTGGCAGGTCTACATTGATTTTCAGTTGTTGAATATGGCAACATTCAAGGACCATTTTTCATTACCTTTCATTGATCAGGTGTTAAAGAGAATATTTGGGCATTGTTACTATAGTTTTATGGATGGCTATAGTGGCTATAATCAAATCTAGATCATGCTAGAGGACCAGGCCAAAATAACATTCACGAGTAAGTGGGGGACTTTTGCATATTGGAGGATGCCTTTTGGTCTATGAAATGCTCCTACTACATTCCAATGCCTAGTCTTAAACATTTTTCAATAGTAGATTGGTAGCTGGGTAGAAGTCTTTATGGATGACTTCTCTACTTATGGAGCTACATTTGAGCAAGCCCTGGACTATCTTAAGCAAGTACTAAACAAATGTTTTAAAAAAAATCTATGGCTTAATTGGAAAAAAAGTCATTTGATGGTCTAGGAGGGCATTGTATTAAGGCATCGAATCTCACAAGCAAGAATTGAGGTAGACCCTAAAAAAATAATGGTCATCCAAGGAATTACCCATTAACCAAAAATCTTCAAAGATGTTCAATTATTCCTTGAACACACTAGCTACTACTAGTGATTCATAGAGAATTTTTCTAAGATTACAAAATTTTTGGTTAAGTTAACAAAGAAAGATGCTTCATTTGTCTGGACCAAGGAATGTGAGAAAGCATTCCAATAGCTAAAGGAGAAACTTGTAGAAACTATTATTTTACAAGCATTTGACTAGTCTAGACCATTTCATGTTATGATGGATGTATCAAATTATGCCTTGGGAGTTTTTCTTATGCAGTTGGATGACAAGAAACATCTATATTACATCCATTGTGCAAGTTGAAGCATTGTGGATGCACAATTGAACTACACCACCATAGAAAAAGAATTAATGGTAGTGGTGTTTGACCTAGAAAAGTTTAGGCATTATGTGTATGGATACAAAGTGTTTGTGCACATGGACCATAATGTGATTTGATTCTTGATGAACAAGCTAATGGTGAGCCCCTATGTCATACAGTGGCTAGTGATCTCATAGGAATTCAATCTTATAATGGTAGATCGAAAAGGAACTGAGAATGTGGTTGTTGATCACTTATCTCAGCTGTAATGGGATAATAAAGAGGAGGAAGGATCATTATCTAATCTATTTCCTGATGAACTCCTCTTTGATGAGGCTATAACTAGACAATTGCACACTGAGCCTAAATGGTATGATGGCATTCTCACCTATCTTCTCACTCAAGAGATGCCACAAGGTTTGGACCACCAAAAGAAATAATAGTTTTTTCACTAGGTAAAATGCTTCATGGAGATTAATAGACACCTCTACAAGGTGTGCATCGGTGGCCTGATTTGTTGGTGTGTCCTTGATGCTAATCAACTGTGCATTCTCCAAGATGCTCATGAAGGCCCTTGTGGAGGCCACTATGTTAGGATGTGCACAACCATTAAAATCCTGATGGCAGGGTATTATTGGCCAATAATATTTAAAGATGCTTACTAATTTATCCACTCCATTGAATGTTACCAATGAGATGATGAAATGACTACTTGAATGGAGGAACCTCAACAATGGATTGAATCACTGGAACCCTTCGACATCTGGGGCATTGATTTCATGGGTTCCATCACGTCCATGTCAAATTGAAAGGTGTACATCATAGTCATTGTTGACTATTGTATGAAATAGGTAGGAGCAATAGCTGTTAGCGACTATACATCTTCTACTACTACTTGGTTTGTACAAAAAAATGTTGTAAACAAGTTTGGTATGCGATGTGCATTAATATCTAACAATGGAACCCATTTTACAGGTACTACCTTTTGGAAGCTTATGCAACTTTTGGGGGTTGAACATAAACTAGCAATACCCTACCAGTTCCAAGCCAATGGTTAAGCTAAGGTTACTAATAGGGAAATCACAAAGATCCTAATAAGAACTATCAACAATTTTAGGAAAGACTAGAGTACAAAACTCAATGATGCACTTTGGGCCTACCGCTCAACATGGAAACTTCCTATAGGTTATTTTCCCTATGAGCTACTGTACAGAAAATTACCACCACTTCCTATTTAATCTAAGCTTCGTACACTTTCAACAGCCTATGACCTTGACCTTGACTTAAGTCTAGCATAAAAAGAAAGATTAATGAATCTCAACTTGCTAGACAAAAATCAATTGGTGGTCCTATCATCTAACGAGTTGCACAAGGCATCCAAGAAAAAGTGACATGACCTTAGAATTAGAAAAGTCAAATTTCATGTCTTTACATGGTGTGGTTCCCATAATAGGAAGTTGAATAAGTCTTTACATGGTGTGGTTCCCATCATCCAAAAAAAAGAAAAAAAAAACTGATAGAAATTTAAAGCACATCCCTTAGACAAAATAAATAGGCTACAAGAACTGGTTATGGGACTAGAAAGACATGTTACCCATGCCTGAAGGTCCCCTCTAACTAAGGTGCTTTCTCACTTCCTACTTCTCTTTTCTTCTTTAATAAGGAATGGTGGTTGTTCTATGGGAGCACTCTTGTGTCTTAGTGGGGTGAACTAGTCTTAGAATGGCAATGTCACTGAACTTGGTTGATTTTGTTCTAGACTAAGGATGAATTTTATTAGATCATTTAACCATAAAATTCACAAGGGACTTCATGTGAACTTAATCAGGAACTCCATTCCACACACACACTCTCTCATCCATCTATGCTTTCCATGTCTCACCTTACTACTAGTTTCATGTTTTGGTTTGATTTCTTAGTTTGATGTGTCTAAATTCTTAGGTAGTTTCTTTCGAGTTTTTGTACTTAACTTTCCATAATCATTAATCACCAACAGGGACCAAAGATTCCTTAGTTTGTAGTTATGGAAGGGTAATAAAGGGCATGTGCCTGCTTTGGGAAGGATGCACTTACATACCTTTTGGTTGGGTTAGTTAAGTTCTTTGCCCTTGGACATGCTCATCATCAAATCCTTTTGTGTTCCCCATAAATGACATCCAATTGTGTGCATCTTCACAATGTTTTTTTTAGTGAAATCCTCTTTTTATTTGCTGTGAAATCTTAAACCCTCTTTAAGAAATTCATCACGTTTGAGCTTTTCAGAATTTAATGGACCGCTTATCCATTTCACCCTATTTTTCAGCCTTTTCACTAACACTATTAATGGAATCAATCTACCATAATCACAACCTAGCCAAGTGTAACCATTGATGAGACAAGGTACCTAAAAGCTATATGTTACAAATTGCACACTAATCCATGATTTTTTTATGATTATAGTGGAAAGTGTGGACTAGAAGTAGGACTATCTTCACCAAGGAAGAAGTGTCAACACCATGTGATGAGGACCCTTCATGATCAATGAATCTTCTCCCTTGCTCTTCTGCTGGTAGAGGAGTTGGATGTCAATTTGTCTAGGGTGTTCAATTCTATTATCATGAAAATCCAATTTGTAAAAGATTTTAAATCTATACACTCAGGCACTTAGAGTCTGCCTATTCTGTTTGAGTCAGTTTGTATGTTAGTTAATAATCCCATACCTTCACAATATTTTGTAAATAACTTGTTCCTCATTTTGTTTACTTGAGAACGAGTTTTCATTCAGTCATGGAGGGATGATGAATAGTGTTTGGTCTAGCTTCGATACCGGGTATCCAATATCAAAGCCTTGATATTGGCTACCCAATATCGGGTCCTAAGATGTGATGTTGAATATTCGATATCACGGGGTATGTGCCAACTTATAAATATAGTGCTTGGGCACATGGTTTGGAAATAGTTTTGTCATAGTATAGCAAAGCTCTTATAGTTTGTTTTCTCTAGAGTTAGAATATTTTCCAAAGTGCCTATAGTAGAAGTCATTAAGTGCCTGTACCTAAGCATTGTGGTGTGTGTACCAATAAAGACAATATTTTTGATCAAACCTTGTAGCACCTTGGCTAGCTTAAATACTTTATTTATGCATTTAATATTTTATGAAATTTCTTTTAATGCTTTCAAGTAATTAAGCTAAAGTAAGCTAGTTTGATTAAATAGAAATTAGTTAAGCACATAAGTATGACTACTTCGAGCATGTGCATGACACTTGGTAATCCCAACAAGACTTAATGTTTTGTAACCCAGCAGCATTATACATGTTTAGGATGTGCACGGAAAGTGGGATTAGATACTTATGTTAGGATAATTAGTTATTGATAAGCAATTAGATAAATTAAAGTGGTTCATAAATTAAATTTTAACTTGTTATTAATCATAGAGAAATAAAATATAAAATAATACAAATCTTGTGCCTCAATTATAATTAGCCATACAACNCTATTGATGATTTTTCTAATGAAACCACAAGTTGTGATGAACTACCATGCCTCATTGTGAGGTTTTGATGTTATGATTTTTCTATTTTCTAAACTATCTTATCATTAGAGCATAGTTTGACACATTTTGATGCTTTCAATATTATTTTACACTATTTGGTTGGTTTGGAACATATTGGATTGTTAGATTTAATCTTGGAATTTATCATTGGTTCATATTGAAGTTTTAGTTGTTTGAATGCTTTGCCTATTTATTTTGTTCCTCCATCATTATCGTTTGGTTTGTAAGTCTATGAATGCTCAAATGTTTATTATTTGTCAAGAGCTATCACTAAGTTGGATGGTTGGTTGGATATGGGCTCCTTGAAAATGTTTTATATTTGACTCATGCTAGGATGCATCAATGTGGTTCTCATTGTAAGCTCCATCCTATAGAAGAGGGTGATCCATGACTCATGTATCCTTTATTCAATGCCTCCAAAATATTAGAGGTGAATTTAGTGTGACACCTTTAGTATTGGTAGTTTGGTTTAAGACTAATAAATAAATGCATGGGCATGAAAGTTTCGCATTGGATTCAGAAAATGCTCATGATAACAATTTACACATTTAGAATTATGTGTAGTGTGTGTTAGCCCTCTTATTTATAGGTTGATGGATTTAAGTGGATAAATTAACTTATTAGCATTCATTTGATGTCGAGATCTATGTATGATGTGTGATTGATATTGTTTGGTATGTTTTTTCTCTATTGACATATGTTGTTTGCCAACATGGGGTTTCACCAATTTTGATCTATAGAATTTATCATACAGAATCTAGTGGAATCTGGTCATAAGCTTTAAAGTTAATGTTGAGTGGATTACCAAGAACACTCATGTATATCATTATGTTCAATAAATGTGAAAGCTATTATAATACGTATAATACAAATAAGAACCTGTGTTGCCACAGTGGAAGATAGAGATAATATTTATAATCTTATGTTTGATAATTTTTATGGGTTTTATGAATATAAGAATAAAACCATAATAAACATACATGCATTGCAATCCCTCGTGGGGATAGATGTAATGCTTGTGTCACAATCACTCTTGGGGTTAGGTGAAGCACCATACATGGAATGCAATAAAATGGTTCTTCATCACTGTCTAGATGGCCCAACACTATACCATATAGTTATGATCTCTTTTGATAAGAACGAATTATTACATCTTAATGAAATAGAAATTAAATAAATATTTTTAGTGTTTTAGATTTTAAGGCATCAATGATAGAACAAAGGAAAACCATCAACTTTATTTACTACACAAACACTAAACTCCATATTAACCAATTAATTCTGGGCTACATAAGAAATATAGTACTTTGATAGAGCCTAGTGACACTTATGAAAGAAAAAATTCAAAACACACAAAAAATAGGGAAGAAAACAACTTACCTAAGGGAGGAAGAGATCTTCATAAAATGAGATACCAAAAGCCAAAATAAAATTAAATTTATCCTAGTGTATATACGAGAGCTCATCCTGGGTATACGTAGCTTTTAGATCACAATGATAGAGGTTCACCAGTTTCCAAGTATTAATGGAGGTTCATCAACCCAGCCTAGGCAATCTAGATGCATATTGTGGACAAAGAGGCCAAACCAAGCCTGATAGGAGGAGGGTGCTTTAACACATATGCATTGACATAGGAAGTGTGCTAAAGTAGGGTAGTTAGTATATCTCCTCCTAGCATACTTTACTTAACAGTTCCAAATAAAAGCCAGAATGCTAGAAAATATGTTAGAAGGTTCATAAGTGGCTTGAAAGATGTCAGAAACATTCTATGAAGCCCAAGACATGTAGAAGTGTGATATTGAAATCTAAGATGCAAACCTAGAATATAGAAACCTTAACCATGCACATGAAAACTGCAAACACAAGATGTGAAATACTTTCTAATTACATGACTTACAATTGACCTATAAAATGCCACTAAATGACTTCATCATCTAGCCACCATGAAACTTGTCCTCGAACCAACTAAAGAAGGTGATAAGTTTTTCTACTTAGTTTATATTGACTCCCTCATTTATTTTGGGCTAGGTGGAGCAACGAGATCTCTTAACATTTGTTGCTAATTTTTAGATGTTTTGCATGTTTATTTTTTCAACTTTCATATTATTATCACTTTTTTATATTATAACATTTCTAGACATGTACTAGTTTATATATTTATCATTAATTATATATTTTAATCATGGATATTTTTATTACTACTATACATATTAATACTACTGAATATTTATGGCTATGTGTCATTTTTAGATTCATAAGCTATATTGTCTCTTTTTAGTTTGGTTGTAGCTTTTAGTTTGCTATCGTATATATAGGTGATATATAGTAGTTCATTTATCATCTATTCTTAATGTCTTTACTTTGCTTTTGGATATGGTATCACCATATTTTTCTTTTACTTCCTTATCACTATGTTAGTTTAGTATGATCTTCAATTCTCTTAGCATGACTAATCATTCATTTAGGGGTTCTATACCCAATGTATTTGATGAATGCTAGGGTATTCCAACACTCAACCATATAAGTCATAGGTGTTCACGTGTAACTAGACTATGATCTGCAGATGAGCAATGTAAGTATACTAGTGAGTTGATATTAAGTTCATGATCATTATCTTCCCACTTAGAGTTAGTTAGGTGAAAAACGTATGGTTTAACTCTTCATAAGGTAGAAGATGAACTGATATTGTTGGCTCTTAATAGTGTTAAGTGTAAAC
>MNCI01020378.1:0-28150 GCA_015680685.1 Gnetum montanum | reverse complement strand
CCCATTATGATTAGGAAGTCCCCCTTACCATTGTTTACTTGAATCGCTAGGAAGTCAGATAGGTATGACCACCCACAAATAGTGGTAAAAATGTCTTCCACCAATCCCAATGGGACAGTGATGGACTGGTCGACCAACTCTAGATAGATGTTGCTCTTTTTCAATGGAGGCAGGTTCCAGGCCTTGTACATTTCTTGAGAAATCAAGTTGACATCGGAACTTGAATCCAAAAGAGCCTTACACAGCACATTTCTAATGATTTGTAAGTATATTAGAGGACTTCCAGGATTACAGAATTTCTTGGGAAGATGGTCAGCTTTGATTGAATTGGTGACGGCATGTGTTAGAATGATCATATGCATTGAGTGTGGTGATTGGGTTGAAGGGGGCTCCTAAGTTTTGATTGATACTGAGGAATCTAAAGAATTAGCCACTTGTGATTGCAAGGGCTTGGTTGAATTGTTGGTTCTAAAGAAAGGTCTTTTCTTCATGTGGTTGTTGGAACCAACAATAGGTTGAGAGTTAACATCCCTCGTGGCATTACGTTGCTACAGCTAAGTAGGGATTTTACCTTGCATTGCAGGAGCAGGTGGTAGTGGAGCTATTGGTGGAAGAGATGCGGTCCCATAATACGCATGGACTTGGTAGTGAGGTTGAGGAGTGATGTAACTAGTAGAGACATGTGGGGAGATTGGCTACTGCATGTAATATCCATACGGGTCAGGTTGCTAGTAAGGATACTGTTGCCTTAGTGGTGGCATTCCTCATGATTGTGGGTACTACCACTATTGATATTGCTCAATCGGTTGTGGTGGAGTTTCACTAGGACAATATGTTAAGGGTTGGTGGAACTGCCTTGGGTTACCTTGAGGATAAGATAACCTTCAATGTGTTTGCCTTTTGTTTAGTCGTGGGTTGAGTGCATACACTCCAAACTCCTACAGATGTGAGATTATAGGGAAACATCCCTTAGGATAGTCATATTGATATATTTCACATCCACTATCATTATTTGTTTTTGAATCCACAATCTCTTCAATGATGGAAACTTTGCCCTTACCCTTGCTACGTGCATGTTCAACTTCTCTCTTTTTTCTTTTCTCACTACCTTGCTCTCTAGAGTCCTCTACTATTTTAAGAATAGTTTGAAATCTATTGTCTAGGGAATTCCACATTTGATCTACCTTTGTCAAAACTTCTGATGTCATCTTTTGGATAAGCAAAGTTTTCCTATTCACCATCTCTTCGAGTGTTGACTCTTCTACATCCTTACAAAATCTTGCACCCCTCTTCTGAAGGGAAGGATCTCAGTTATACTCTTCCACACTTTCTCTCTTCCGTAGCTCACCTTATTCCTTAGAAACTTGCTCCAATAGTCTTTGAATTTGATGGGACCTAAGCTCAGATAGTCTCCCTTGGTTATAAGTCCCAAGGGTTCTTACTGTTTCATGCCTAAGCCCATCCACAAGATGGTGCAGTTGATCCCTTTGTGAATAATCATGGTTAGGCCAACAATGTAACAATGCATAGTATCAACCCATGGCAGCATCCAAGGGTTCATGTCCTCCTTGTTTCCAGCCTTGGATTTGCTTTTGCAAGTTAGACACTCGGGAGTACATCCGGTACTTGTCATTAAATGGTTCTAACATAGTACTCCACCTACGAATGGATTCTAGTTCTAAAGACTAGTACTAGCTTTCTGCTTTTTTAACTAATTTCCATGGGAATAACTTAAGTTTTTTCCATTTTTTCTCTATGTTCTGTAAAGCACACACATCATGGAATGCTTGTAAATGATTCTGAGGATTAGTGTTGTATCCCCCTTCAAATCATGGGATGTTGTTCATATCTAATCTTTTGATCCTACTATCTTTCTGATGCTTTTTTGGAATTCTAACAGCCTCAGTTATGTCCAACATACTTCGAGTAGCAAGGATGGGTTCATCATGATCGTCTCGTCCATGATGTCTATGATGCCTACGTTGTTCCCTACTCTTCCTTCTTCTATGTCGTGACTCTCTAGAGTGCCCTTGTCCCCTTTCCTGGCTATTTCGTCTATGACTTCCACTTTGCCTACTTTTATCCCCATGGCCTTTTTCTTTATGACCATGTCCAAATATTGAAGGAGAGGGTGAAGAAGATGATGAAGGTGAAGAAGAAGGAGAACCATCACCATGACGGTGTCTACTACCTTCTCTTCTGTGGTCTCGACCCTGATCATGATTGTGATCAGAATGTCCACATTTATCATGAGTTTGTGTCCCTTTTTCGGACCCTTTGTGCCCATGGGTATCAAAACCTAGGTTATGAATAGTGGAATGAAGGTCCTAATACACAACCCCTTGGCCAAAGTCAAGGGGAGGAACATCGTTGTATGGGCGACTGCTTGAGGTAGGTTCACCATCCTCATTTTGACTTCAGACATGTGGGACATCATGGGATCACTTACCCTTCAAAGACTTATGATGTCTCTCCTATTGCAAGTCCCTTTGACGTTGTGCCTCTATGGGATGGTATTCTCTTGAGTCATGGTCTTGCACAATGTATTCTACATGTAAGTGCAACATGCTAATTCGTGTGAGAGCACAAAGAAGCATGCTTGGGACTAAATGATCGGGAGGTAACACTATGTTACATTCTAAGTCTCGCCAACGTAATTGTTCATCTTGATGGATGATAAAGGTGAATTCTAGTATATACTCATCTGGATGAATATATACCACTCAAACTTGTTGAGGGACTAGTGGATCAATGTCATGTGTATTACGCCACCAACTATTTCCTATTTTAGACCTAGGCGGTGAGGTGCTTTCATACAAAGAAGGAGACATACTTTTCTATTCAATGTGCAATGTATTCTTGTTTATTATTTTCTCAACCAACCCTAAGGGTTCATTCCAATGATGTAAATGATTTTCTATGTTTTAGTTAACACACAAACAACTAAGTCCCTAGCAATGGCACCAATGATGACTGCTAAAAAAAATTTTCCCAATTGTGTGCTTGGGCACTGTATTTATAGATTTGGGAGCAACTACTCTAATAATTAGAGTAACTACTCTAATAATTAAAATAACTACTAAAGTAACTGCTAGAGTAACCACTCTAATAATTAAAATAACTGCTAAAGTAACCGCTAGAGTAACCACTCTAATAATTAGAATAACTACTAGAGTAACCACTCAAGTAATTAGAGTAACCGCTAGAGTAACTATTCTAATAATTAGAATAACTACTAGAGTAACCGCTAGAGTAACCACTTTCATCAACATGATTAACATGTATGACAAAAATAAAACAAAACAAAACATCAAAGCTCGATGTAGTCTTTAGGTTCCAGGAAATGGTGGCTCCTTCATCAGCTTGTTTTCTTTGTCGATGGACTTCTAAAATTGGTACTTGTTGATTAAGGCTTGAAGCTTCTCTTCCTCTAATCTTGGATCATGTACCATCTAGGAAAATTCAACAATGTCTGCTAGTATTGGTACTTCCCATGGATCTTTTCTTTAAATGCTCTAGCTATCTTTCTTAATTCCTAGTAGACAGTCATTTTTCTACCTAGATTTGCTACTACATCTTTCTGATCTTGGTAGCTAGCATTAACCACTTGGAGCTCAAAGTTTGTAATGTGAAGCTTTTGTTACACATCCTTTCGGTCTGCAAACTCTTTCTCATATAATGCATATACTGCAACAACTTGCTACTCCACATGGCTAGATTAGCATATTGAAGATTTGCTAATCCCATGTATTCTATTAAGTCCTCTATCTGTAGGTCTTTGTTCTTAATCTCAGCTTAGTGTATGTGGATAAGACTATCTAGAATAGGCTACTAATTAGGTGTTTTTTATGATGGAGCTAATCTTGGCCTTGACCATCTAGATTTCCTTTTCATTAATTTGCTTGTACATGCCCACCTGATTCCTAAAGTGCTCCTTCAACCATTCATGTTTCTTGGCCTCATTTTGCTACATGCTGATTTCAATGGCTAACTTTTGTTGTATAACGCATACTTCTTCCATTGATAGGGTTATGTTTTCTTTGTTTAATTTCCTTATGTCAAGGTTGACTCTAGTAAACTACTCCCTCAACTAATGAATGCTTTCTTCTAGCACATTTTTTTGCTTATTGATATCTATCAACATCATATTTTCAGCAGCAATTTTCTTGTTTCCTTCCTCTCAGGTAATTAAGGATTTAACATGAGCATAAGTTTGTGCTTCTATCACTAAAGAATTCCATGTTTCCTTTTCTTTCTCCATCTTTATTTGGATGTCTTTGGCCATCAATGGATCCATCTATTCATTTTTGAAGTGCTACAATTGATCAAGCCTAATATATCATGCAGGGTCCTACCTTTCTATTCTTAATGTAGCCAATTCTGCTTGTAACCTTTGCACTTCATTTTCTAAATGCTCTACTCTAACTTCTACCATTACTAGCTTACCCTTGATTGAAATTATTTCAACAACACTGTAGTGATATTACTTGGAATATTGAAAAAAATTTGCATTACTTACCTAGTCTGTAGTAGTCAATCTAGGATGTCCTCACGCTCTTCTAGGGCAATGGAGGTTTCAGCTATGATTTCCACATCTTTTTCTCTAATGATATCTACTAGTGGAACAATGGAAACATTAAAGGTTCTTTAATATGATCCATGATAACCTCTACTTCTCCTACTGCATCCTAGTATTGCATAATCACCACTGTGATTCTTTCTCTTATTTTTAGTATTACTTGAAAAGATGCAGTGTTCCTGGATATCTATTGTGCCTAGTCTTCATCTTCTTCTACTCATAATGAGATCCGACTACTTGTAGGTATTGTTGATAATTTAGGACTACTTGGATTACTTCTTACTTAATACATGCTAGAGACCTCTCTACTTCCTTAGCCTATTGTTTGAGCTATTTGTTATAAATGGCTAATTGAGGGTTTATAGTCTTGTTGTGTGAGAGGAGCACTTGGCCCTGGTCTATTAGTGGTTGGTGTAAACCCACTAGGTCCTGCTTATTCTTGTTCCAAGGCTGGGATGTTTTTGGCTGATGTAGATCTAGCTACTCCCTCAATGCCTACTAGTTTTTCTAGTTGATCTTTCTTTGGAGGCACTAGTTTTGAAATTTTAGCATATGAAGCATTCTAGGCTTTATGAATAAAATCATTTGTGTATCCTAGAATTTCTACTTGTTGACACAGTCTTTTGATAAGGCAAGAAAACTGTAGGATGAGTTTCCTTGTCTTCCTCTCCTCAAATTTCATGAAAATGGCACTTCCTCTAGCATCATAGGTGGAAATTTTGTTTGATTTTTTGGTTGGGAAGAGATGGAAGGCCACGATTATAAAGTAGATTTTCTTGGCTATGGATAATCCACTATATTCCTTTTCACTTGTCCCATAGGCCCTTTGCAACCATAGCTTCCTTGCCTCTATGTCAAACCTTGTAGAGATTTAATCTATGTTGGCTCTGACAATGGGAAGATTCAGTGCCTTGGTTATTACCTCAACTAAATAGGGCACTATGATTCCTTTGATCTTTATAGTAGCATTATCTTCCTTATATTTTCAAAATTGGTACACATCCCCTATGTACTATTTGTCATTACATGAGATTGTAGGCCAAATAGAAGAGTCTTGAAGTTGCTCTTGAACATCAACAAAGGCAAACTCCATGAATGATCCAAAGTTAAGCTCCACTATGATAGTAAACACGATGGATTTTTCTTGAATTTCTTGGAGACATTCATTTGATAGCATGAGGCACTATCCTTACTCTTGAGCAGGTCATGGATTAGCTTTAGCTTGCACAGTTGCCGCATTACAAGTGTAGGCTAATAATTGTTGTAGGATTGGGCCTCTTGCTTAGCTTGTAAAGTTTGTTCTCCAACTTGTCCTCTTCTTCTAGGTCTCTTACCCCTTTGTTGTGAGGGTCCTTCAATTTTATGTATTTTAGGATCCATCTATAATGATAAAGGATTCATTTAAGATCATCTAAAGGTTTCAAATAAGTTTCCATCAATTCATAATCCTCTCTCAAGTTCTTGGGTTTAATCAAGATCAATCCTTATTATTAAGACTGTAGATTAGAAAAATTTAAAAGAGATCCTTAATTGTTATATTTTCTAATGATTTTACAAATAAGTTTTTTCTTTATGATCTATCATAATTGTTAATCTCCTATTTAACATGTCGTTGAATGGTTAATTGGGAAGAATTATTAAGTTCATTAGCCTTTATTTAATTATTTAGTTAAAATATGATCAATTCTTATTATTCTTACCCTTAATATGTTCTTCTAGGTATTAGAAAAATTTGATGCAAATCACACAAACTACGTGTAGCACTCTCCCCCATGACTAAGTTGGTTACTCTATGAACAAAAGGATTCAAGAATCACTCAAATCAGATTTTAGGTGAAGAAGTTATAAATCTTGGAAGTTTGAGTGTTCAAGGGTCAGAAAAATAGCATGCACTCCCTATGCATGATTCCTCATGCATATATATAAGATTTTATCAAGGATACATCATAGATACAACATTGTGGATGTGATATCGTAGGGGCTAATACATTGTATCTACAATATCACCTTTGAATTTTTCAAGATTTTCAATGATTTTTGATGGAACAATTAAACAAAATGGATAATCTAGAAGGTATAGAGATGTTCTATAGGATTCTTGATTATAAGTGATGCTTAGAATGTAAGAATTTTTCATTGAAAGTATGAGAAAGAACGAATTTGGGCAAGGTAAGTCAATTAGATATATAGGAGATTATTGGTAAAAACTACCAAATGTATGATCAAAGATGAGTAGATAGGAAAGTAACAATGATTGCTTAAGTGTTCTAGAGGTACAAGATGATGCGAAATTAATCATAAGGTATGAAGCACAAGAGTTATACAAGTGGATCCTCCCCAAAGCAAGCTCCAGCCCTTTGTGCTCTTGTATAACCACACCTACAAGTGTTTGTAGGCACTTAAGGAGTTGAATGTAGAACATCCCTATCTTCCAAGACACACATGTTAGTATTGCTTCAATGAGAAAATAATACTATACTATACAAAACCATTAAATTATGATTATATATAGTGGTGAGATGGAATGGGAGTAGTAGGGATTATAGAAAATGGGACATGAGCTGTCTTACTATAGGCATACTAAATTCTTTGTATGATACATGGTTAAAGTAATCATTATTCTTTTCATTTAAAATCCAAACCAATTCCATACCACTTACTAGTTATATCACATTGTATCATTCCAAAACTAACAAGCATAAGATTATCACAACCACAAGGAGTATTAACACTTCACAAAGAAGTTTAAGAATGTTGTTTATTAATAACACACTTTATTTTTTAAAGGATATGTGGCTATTAGATAGAGGAGTGCCTTCAAGTAGGGGTAATATGTCTTTCTAGTCCTATAACCAATGCAAGTCTAATATACCTTGAAATTTTTTAGAAGTTGCCTACCTGTAGGCATGGGTAACATGTCTTTCTAGTGGAATTCCCATAAATTTTTATTCTATGCATTTATTAGGTTATTACTATGTCAACCTTACAAGAGGACTACCTTTAGATATGGGCAACATGTCTTTCTAATTACATGGTAAGGCAACACTTATTTTAGACATACTTCCATTTTTCATTACAACTTAAGTGAATGATATGACTTGACAACAAGATAAGACTTATAATAGTGGCCTTAGAGAATCCACAAGTACCCTTGATGTCACACCTTTTTCATTCCCACTTGGTTCTTTACTTTTCTATTTAGGCATAATCACAAGTTTATTTTAGTTTTATTGTGGAAATAATGTCATTATGGCCATGGTAAGAATCTCTTATTATTGGAAATGAGTCGTTGGATGATGTGCTCTCACTGCATATATAATAAGTCCCTTAATGATTTGACAATATAAAGTGAAATTTTCATTGTTTGGACTACATCTTGTTTTATTCCTTTACACTTTATTGGAAAAATCAACAAAAATATGTACATGAAAGATAGTAAGAATCAAGAAAAAATGATAAGAATATAAAAATGTATAAAGAATTTAAAAGATGTTAAAGAATGAAAAATGATTAAGAAATAGAAAAAGTATAAAAGAATGGAAAATATATTAAAGAATGTAAAAAAAATGTTAAGAAAGGTGAAAAAGGTAAATAGAACATAAAAAGTAATATAAAAAGAAAAGTTAGTGCCTAAGTGACAAATGTGACACCCCCACGACTATCGTTAAGAGTGAAAATTTGGAAGATTGAATAGGCAATAAATAGTTTTATGCATATGATAGAGTCCTTGGAGGAGTAAGAAAAGTCATGGAATGGTTTCACCTATTGAATATTAATATGAATAAGTTTTTATAGGCTTGTTAGGTAATAAATTTGTATGGCACCAAATTGGTATGTAGCATGAATGATATAAGGTTCCTCCCATAGAGTTTGGAACTTAGTTTTTTATGGAACATGATTGGAATTATAGTAAAGGACTTTATCTCTAGGCTTGATAAATACTTGTATTATTTTAGTGTCATGTCTACATTTGGAGTACTTCTTGCAAACTTCATTACTCATGTGAGCTACTAGTTGGTTTTCGTCTAAGAGATTTAGATTTAGAAGGCACTCCTTTTCAACTGAATTTAGATCTAGGTCAAGGATACTTGTAGTTGAAAGGGTATTTAGTTCTACTTGGATTGGTAGAGTAGGTAGTTTTTCATAAACTAATTTATATAGTAAATACCCTATAGGAAGATTCTAGGTTGATCTCTATGCCCATAAAGCATCATTAAGTTTATTACTTCAATCCTTCCTATATTGGCTAACAATTCTAGTTAACATTCTTATGATTTCTCTATTAGTTACTTGAACTTGATCATTTTCTTAGGGGGTGATAAGGTGTAGTTAATTTGTGATTAACCCAAAATTATTACATTAGCTTTTTAAATGAAACTCCTATAAAATGAGCCCCATTATCTAACATTAGCATGCATGGTACTCCGGATCTGTTCATCACATGTTGCTGAAAGAATTTAACAGCTATTGTGGTCATGCAATCTTTAACTACAACTACTTCTACCCACTTTGTGTAATAATCAATAGTTACTATGTTATAGGACTTTTCATTTGACATTAGTCTAATGGATCCCATAAAGTCAATTCCCCAAATGTCAAAAGGTTTCAATGGCTATATCCACTATTATGATCCTTTATTTCTAGCCATTAGTCCTTCATCTCTCTAACATCTTTTACAAGGTTATGTAAACTAATGTGAATCCCTGAATATGGTAAGCCAAAAGTAATCTGCCATCATTAGTTTTAGTGTTATCCATCATCCCACATAATGACCATGACATGATCCTTCATGTGCATCTTGTAGGACTCTTTGTTAACTTTTTTCTAGAACACACCATCTTATCAACCCATCACCATATATTTTGTGAAGATTTCCATTAATTTCCATATATCTCTTTACCTTGTGGATAAATTGTCCTTTTTCTTTCTTATTCCATTTAACAAGAAGCTCTTGTGTAGTAAGATATGTCATGTAATTAGTAATTCACACCTTTACTATTGAATCTACAACCATTGTTGTCTTTGTGAATAAATTTTCATCTGATCTGATATTGGTTCATCCTTTTCCTGAGTGATAATTCATGTTTTGACATGCTTTGATATCAAATCCATGACATCAGATACCCGATGTTAGAGCCCAGGATGCAATGTCGGATATCTGATATTGCAGGGTATACGCCAACCTATAAATATAGCACTTGGGCTCATGTTTTTTAAATAGTTTTTCTTAGTTTTTGCATAGAGTAGCAAAGCTCTTGCAATTTGTTTTCTCCAGAGTTAAAATATTTTTTGAGTGCCCATAGTAGGAGTCTGAGTGTGTACAAATCTTTATTCGAGCACTAATGTACCTAAGCACAGTAGTATCATGGGAATAAAAATGAACCCTATTGATGATTCTTGCAGCACTGAGAATATATTAATGTTTCCTTTAATGTACTTTACTTTAATGCATTTACTTTAATGCATTTAAATTAAGCAACTAATTTTTAGTTGTTAACGAACACAATCATGACCACTTCGAGCATACATATAATGTTTGGTAACCCAGCAACGTTTAACATTTGGTAGCCCAACAGCGCTAGATGTGCTCAGGATGTGTCCAAGAAAGTGGGACAAGTACTTGTGTTAGGCTAGCTAGGTAGTAAATAAATTAGATCTTAAATTACTCTACCTTTCATTCTTGTTGTAGGTGACTAAACTTATAAAACATAAAATAGAAAAATCATGTACTTCAATTACACTTAAACCATACCCTTGAGCTTCACAAGTGTAGTTGGGAAGACAATGAATGTTCTCAATGCCCATTTCACTTCCTAGAGGAACTAGTACACTAGAGAACTATAAGTCCATGGTATTCAACTAGATCACATGTGAATGCCTTAGTGATTCGTATTGTTGGTTATAGGGGTACCTCGCTGCTCATCATTAGCATCATTACCAAGGACCTTTTGGTTGTTTCATGTGCTATCTAGGAATTAGTAAAAATCATTCAAAATCATTGGAATGAACCTTAGAGTCATATCATATTTTACAATTACTACAACAAAAATTTAAAAGCACATTATGTTTTTATCATCTCATTAAAAATGTCTTCTTCTCACAAGAGTGCTTCTCCGCCCAAGTCTAATGAAGATCAGCAGCCAATGCCTTAACAATATCAAGTGGTATATGCTCATCCTGATGAGTATGTACCCAATTTCACCTTCATCCTACATTAGGATGAATAGCTGTGGTGGCATGACATAAAGGGCAACATTGTGTTGCCACCCAACCAATCTGTTCCAAAAATGCTTCAACAAATGCTTATATAATGAGGTCTCTAAGAACTTCATGTTGAGTATGTTATGCAACATAGTGATGCCAAGGATTATCGTTCCATTGAGGCACAATGTCTATGGGATCAATAGCTAGAACAATGTCATGAATTTGTGAAGGGAAAAGGATTGAATGATTCCTCATTCTTGCTATACCAAAAAAATTGTGGAGAACCCTTTTCTAGGGGTTTTCCATGCAGTGAAATTTCTCTTTTTGACTTCAATGAAGGAGGTCAAAATTAGAACCTACTATCCATAATTCACAATCCTGGTTCTAGTAAGAATGGATCCAATGAGGCAAGCCAAGGTAGGGATGCCAACAAGAAACAAGATTGTGATCATGGCCATGATCACCAAAAAGGGGGTAGTAGGCATTGTGACGGTGCTAGCCCTTCCTCCTCTTCACCTTTGTCATCATCATCATCATCTTCTGGCTCTAATCGCAACTGCAAGAGGTGAGACCATGATGGAGGTGACCAAAATGACCAATGGGACTGAAATGATTGAAGGGACTATCGGGCAAGGCAAGATCAAGAGCATGGACATTCAAGAAAGGCACATCATCATAAATAAGGGGTAGTAGAGGGCATTGTAGGCACCATGATCATGGCCTTGATGAGCCTTTGCTTACTACCTAAAGTTTGCTTAATATCATATAGGCAGTACAAATTCCAACAAGGCACATGAAGGATAGTCGGATCAAAAGGCTAAACATGAACAATATTCCTCGGTTTGAAGGAGGATATAACTATGATCCACAAAATCATCTCCAAGCTTTTCAAGATGCATGTGCCTTGTAGAACATAGAGAATGAGTGGCAAAAACTTAAGTTGTTCCCAAGGACACTCATTAAAGAAGCAGAGAATTGGTACCAGTCATTAGAGCTGAAATCTATCAAATGATGGAGTACCATGCCTAAATTTTTTAATGATAAATATAAAACATACTTCAGAGTGTCCAACTTGAGAAGGCAAATCCAACGATGAAAACAAAGAACACATGAACCCTTGGATGCCACCATCGGCTAATACTATTCCTTAATGCAGAAATGTCCTGGCCATGGTTATTCTCAACTAGATCAACCTTGTTACATTGTAGATAGGCTTCGATCAAAAATGAGGAGAACCCTTGGTGTTTATGCCGAGCAGGTAGCTAAAGAGGAGGGTATATTAAAAGAAAAGAGAAAGTGCAAAAGAATATAACTGTAATCCTTCCATTCATAAGAGGGAGGTTCGATTATATGACAGTGAGGAAGAATCCACATCTAACGAGGTGGTGCATAGGAAAATCTTGCCACTCCAAAAATTTCAATCTAAAATTATAGCTAAGGTTAATTAGTTATGGAACTCCATGGATAGCAGATTTCAAGCTATCCTAAAAATTATTGAAGAGTCTATAGAATAAGGTAGTAAGTGTGAGCGCAAGAGGCGCAAGAAATTTGAATGTGCTTATCAAAAAGTAAGGGCAAGATTACCACAATAGAAGAAGTTGTCATCTTATCCTACTAATTTCCTAGTGATCAAGGTGGAGAACTACAAAGGGGATTTTCCAATCACCATGGGAAGGGCATGGCTTACCACCGTTGATGCAAGAATGGGCATCAAAAATCTTTACCTAAAAATATCCAAAGAAAATGCATTTAGAAAGATCGAGAAGAAGCGAGTTCTAAGCATCATGTACAATGATACAAGTGCAATTGTGTGCAAAAAATCTAGGCCATAAAATGAGCATCTATCTCTGCATGCAAGCAATGTGCACTAGAAGTAGAAATTCAAAGGTGTCTATACATAGTAGCCACAAAATAGGAGGGCACCTAGTGGCTGACTGCTAATTCTGAGAGCAGCATACTTTGCATGGAATCGACTGAGAGCCTGACATGTGCATATGTCACAAGCATGGATGAACTAAAGTAGGTTCATCACCAATTCTCTAATGATGCAAATGATGATACTTATTAGGAAGAGTTGGAGATTCTTGAAAATTTCAAGCAAGAGCCCCTTGAACTAAAAATTCTATTAGTCAAAATGGAATATGTATTTTTAAAAATGAGAAGCTGGTCATGCTCAATGCAAATTTTGCTCTATAGTAGAAAAAGATTCTCTTAACTGTGATTGAAAAATGTTTAGTAGCTTTTGCTTGGTCATATCTTCAACTCACAGAGATTGATCTTAGGATATGCCAACATCATATCTACACTGATCCAATCATGACGCCAAAGAAACAACCACAAATATGATTGAATCCCAAACTAAAGTAGATTGTCAAAGAGGAAATCAAACAAATCCTAAAGGTAGGGTTCATTTATACCATTGCAGATAGTGAGTGGGTTAGCCCACTCATGATTATGCCAAAGAAAGGAGGAAAGTGGCAGGTCTACATCAATTTTCAGCTGCTAAATATGGCAACATTCAAGGACAATTTTTCATTGTCATTTGTTGATCAAGTATTAAACATAATATTTGGGCATTGCTACTATAGTTTTCTAGATAATTATAATGGTTATAACCAAATTCAAATTGCACTAGAGGACCATGCAAAGACAACATTCATGAGTCCTTAGGGGGCTCTTGCATATCGCAAGATGCCATTTGGTCTATGCAATGCTCTTACTACATTCCAATGCCTAGTTCTGAGCATTTGTCAATAGCAAACCAGAAGTAGTGTGGAAGTATTCATGGATGACTTCTCCACTTATGGAATTACATATGAGCAAGCCCTAAACCACCTTGAGCAAGTATTGAAATGATGTGTTGAGACAAGCCTTAGGCTTAACTAGCAAAAGAGTCATCTAATCATCCAAGAAGGCATTGTATTGAGGCATAAAATATCACAAGAAGGAATTCAGGTTGACCTCAAAAAAATAAGGGTCATCTAAGGAATAACCTGTCAACTAGAAACTGTCAAAGATGTTTGATCATTCCTTGGACATACTAGCTACTACCAGCAATTCATAGAGAATTTCTCTAAGATCACAAGGTTGTTGGTAGAGTTGACAAAGAAATATGCTTCATTTGTCTAAACTGCAGAATGTGAAAAAGCATTCCAATAGCTAAAGGAGAAACTTGTAGAAACTCCAAACCTACAAGCACTTAATTGGTTCAGACCATTTCATGTCATGAATAAGGCATCAAATTATGCCTTGGTAGTTGTGCTTACAATAATGGATGACAAGAAACATCCATACTACATCCACTATGATAGCTGAAGCATTGTGGGTGCATAATTAAACTACACTACTAAAAAAAGGAATTGATGATAGTGGTGTTTTCTCTAGAGAAGTTTAGGCATTATGTGCTTAGATAAAAGGTGTTTGTGCACATGGACCATAGTGCCATCCACTTCCTAATGAACAAGCCAACGATGAGCCCCCGTGTCATATAGTGGCTGGTTCTCTTGCAGGAATTCAATCTTATGATGGTAGATTGAAAGAGCACTGAGAGTGTGGTCGCTGATCACTTGTCTTAGTTGTGATGGGATAACAAAGAGGAAGAAAACCCACTATCTGATATGTTTCCAAATAAACTTCTCTTTGCTAGGGCTTTAATTGAACAATTTCCCAATGAACTTAAATGGTATGATGGCATTCTCACCTATCTTCTCACCTAAGAAATTCCATAAGGGTTGGACCATTGGAAGAAATAGTAGTTTCTTCACCAAATAACACACTTCATAGAGATCAATGAATGCATTTACAAGGTGTGCATCAATGGCCTAGTTCATTGGTATGTCCTTGATGTCAATCAACTGCGTATTCTCCAAGATGCTCCTGAAGGTCCTTGTGGAGGACACTATGTTGGGAGACACACAACCATTAAAATCTTGATGGTAGGGCACTATTGGCCAATAATCTTCAGGGATGCTTACCACTACGTTTGCTCTTGTGAATGATGCCAACGAGATGGTGGAATGACTACTCAAATGAAGGAACCTCAATAATGGATTCAACCACTAGAACCCTTCAACATCTGGGACATTGATTTCATGGGTCCCATCATGCCCATGTCAAATGAAAAGGCATACATCATAGTCGCTATTAACTAGTGTACAAAATGGGCAAAAGCAGTAGCCGTCATCGATTGTACATCTTCTACTACTACTTGGTTTGTACAACAAAATGTTGTAAATAGGTTTGGTATAACACATGCATTAATTTCTGATAATGGAACTCACTTTACAGGTACTACTTTTTAGAAACTCATGCAATGCTTGGGGGTTGAACATAAAATCACAACACCATACCATCCCCAAGCCAATGGTCAAGATAAGGTTACCAATAGGGAAATCACAAGGATTCTAACAAGAAGTGTTAGCAAATATAGGAAAGACTAGAGCACAAAACTCAACGATGCCCTTTGGGCCTACAATTAACATGGAAACTTCCTATAGGCTATTCTCGTTATGAGCTTGTGTACAAAAAAATTACCAATACTTCCTATTCAATTCGAGCTCTATACACTTTCAATAGCCTATGACCTTGACCTTGACTTGAGTCTAGCACAAAAAGAAAGACTAATGAATCTCAACTTGCTAGATGAAAATCAATTGGTGGTCCTATCATCTAATGAGTTGCACAAAGCCTATAACAAAAAATGCCATGACAATTAGAAAAGTTAAATTTCAACAAGGAAATAAGGTTCTCTACTAGAATCCCACACATGTATCTCAACGAACTAAGTTCAAAATGTTGTGGGAAGGACCTTACATCATTTATGAAACTTTTTCTTCTAGGCCCATGATGATTGACAAACCTAAGATCCTAGACAAGAAACAGCTAGTCAACATCCAAAAAATTAAACCTTTCCATGAGCATAAGCCAGCTAATACAACAAACACCTCATCTGATGGACAACCAAGCTTCATATTTCAGATCTCTTCCTTTCAACCTAGTTGTGGGGGAGATGGCCACCCATGCTAACCATATAAGTAGCTCCTCAATTTTTCACCCTTTTTGATTTTACACATTTTTTTGTTTTTACATCATTTTATTTTGCACATTCTTTATTTTACATCTTCTTGTTTTCATGTTATTAATCTTTTCTAATTTTTCTTTTACATCATCATTAGTACATTTGCTATTTCTTGAATATTTTACACTTTCTTTTGTATTTTCTTGTATTTTGATGTGATTTTCTAAGTTTTCGTTAATAAGTGTCAGGCATAGTGTTAATGCATTGCTTGATGGTGGTATGTACTAATTTGTTATTTGGTTGTTGGTGTTTGAATTTTGGCTTTGATTTTTATTACGGATGTTTAGGACATGGTTTCTTTTTCATGCAATAGGCAATGAGTCCATAACATCCACCCATCCACAAACTCTATGGTTTTTCTTATTCTAGAAATGTGCAATTCTTTTTTCATTAATAAAACATTAATAAAATTTGTGACTTTGGTAGTTTCCAAAATTGGAAAGGATTCAAAGGTTTGAATACAGCGTGACTTCAAGGGGATTTGGTATTCTTTGTGCCTTTCTGTTTGCTTGGGTGCATGTGTGTTTTTATGGATTTCTTACAATTTCATGTCAACCAATAAAAGAAAGTTAAAGAAGTCTTTGCATGATGTGCTTCTCATAAAAAAATACAAAAAAAAAAAAAACAATGGGAATTTAAAGCACACCCCTTAGACAAAATAAATGCATATGTCTTTACATGGTGTGGTTTTCATTTTGGAAAAAAAAAAACAAAACATGATGGGAATACAAATCATGCCCCTTAGACAAAATAAATAGGCCATAAGCACTAGTTATGGGACTAGAAAGACATGTTACCCATGCCTGAAGGTCCCCTCTAACTAAGGCCCTTCCTCACTTCCTACTTATCTTTTCTTCTTTAAATAAGAAATGGTGGTTATTCTGTGGATGCATTTTTGTGTCTCAAGGGAATGGATTGGTCTTAGAATGGTGATGCAAAGTCACTAAATGAGGTCGGTTTTGGTTTGGACTAATGATGGATCCTATCAAGTCATTTAACCATAAACTTCACAAAGGACTTCATGTGACCTTAATCAGGAACTCCATTCTACTCTTTCTCATCCATCTATGCTTTCCATGTCTCACCTCACTGTCAGTTTCATGTTCTTGTTCGATGTCTTGAGTTGATGTGTCAAAATTCTTAGGTAGTTTCTTTTAGGTTTTTGTACTTAAAAACCATTAATCATCCATGGAGCCCACAAACTCTTTGGTTTGAAGTTATGCAAGGGCATAAAAGGTCTATTCCTGCTTTGGGGAGGGCCCACTTGCATATCTTTTGGTAGGTTTAGTTAAGTTCTTTATCCTTAGACACTCTTACAATCAAATTCTTTTGTTTACCTCATTAATGACATCCAATTGTGCACATCTTCACAACATTTTTTAGTGAAATTTCCTTTTTATTGTTGTGAATTCTTACACCCTCTTCAAATATTTTCTTGTGTAGAACTTTTTCAAATTTAATGAACCACTTATTTACTTTACCCTATTTGTCAACCTTCTTGCTAACACTCTTAAAATAATTAATCTACCACAATCATAACCTAGCCTAGTGTAACCACTGATGAGACAAATCATTTAATAGCTATGTGTTACACATTACATTCTAATTCATGATTTTTTTATGATTGCAATGGGAAACATGGACTGGAAGTGGGACTACCTTCACCAAGGATGATGTAGCAGTACCACATGACAAGGATCGTTCGTGATCATTGGCTCTTCTCTCTTGCTCTTCAACTACCAAGAGAGGTGGATGTTAATTCTACCTAAGGTGTTTACTTCTCTTATTGTGAACACCCAATTTTTTAAAAGATTATAACTCCATACACTTGGGCACTCAAAGTCTATTTATTCCATCTGAGTTAGTTTGTATGTTAGTCAGTAATCCCATACCTTCCCAATATTTTGTAAGGAACTTGTTCCTCCTCTTCTTCACTCAAGGACAAGTTTTCATTCAGTCATGGGGGTATGATGAGTCATGTTTTGACATGCTCCAATATCGGATACCGAATATCAAAGTTGTGACATCAAATACCCAATGTCGAAGCCCAGGATGCAATGTTGGATATCCAATATCACGAGGTATATGTTGGCCTATAAATATATTGCTTGGGCTTACAATTTTTAGATAGTTTTTCATAGTTTTTTCATAGAGTAGAGAAGCTCTTGTAGTTTTTTTTCTCCAAAGTTAGAATATTTTTTGCGTGCTTGTAGCAGGAGTTTGAGTGTGTACAGATCTTTGTTCAAACACTAATGTACCTAAGCACAGCAGTGTGATGGAAATAAAAATGAACCCTTTTGATAATCCTTGTAGCACTAAGAACATATTAATGTTTCCTTTAATGCACTTAAATTAAGCAATTAATTTTCAATTGTTAATGAACACAAGCACAACCACTTTGAGCATACATATAGTGTTTGGTAAGCCAATAATGTTTAACATTTGGTAGCCCAACAGTGCTATATGTGCTTAGGATGTGTCCAAGAAAGTGGGATGGGTACTTGTGTTAGGCCAGCTAGGTAGTGAATGAATTAGATCTTAAATCACTCTACCTTTCATTCTTGTTATAGGAAACTAAACTTATAAAACATAAAGTGAGAAAAATCATGTACCTCAATTACACTTAAACCATACCCTTGAGTTTCACAAGTGTAGTTGGGAAGACAATGAATGTTCTTAATGCCCATTTCACTTCCTAGAGGAACTAGTGCACTAGAGAACTATAGGTCCATGGAATTTGACTGGATCATGTGTGACTGCCTTAGTGATTCATATGGTTGGGTGTAGGGGTACCTCACTGCTCATCACTGAGGTTTCCATTTTAATTTTGATAGGTGGTCCACTACCATGTTCCTAGTTCATTTTTTATCAATCATTGTGATGTCAAATTCTTATAAGATAATGAGTCATCTTACCACTCTTAAACTTACCATTGGTTTATTCATGAAAAACCTAATAGCATTGTGATTAGTATGGACATAAATAAGATAACTAAGTACATAGTGTCTAAATTTTTCAAGCATGTACACCATAGCCATAAGCTCCTTTTCTGTGATGGTCTAATTAATTTGTGCCTTGATGATGCCTCAAATAGTGTAGTGTATATAATAAGATCTTTTCTAATTATCAAGTTGAGCCAAGATCACTCCCAGTATGTAGTTTGACGCATCTATCATAATGTGGAAAGGCCTGGAGTAATCCAAAGCTTGGACGATTGGTGTTTCAATCAATTTCTATTTTAGGGTCTCAAATGTTGTCTCACATTATTCTATCCATTGAAATGATGCATCTTTCTTTGTTAATTCAACTAGTAGTTTTGCAATCTTTGAAAATTTTTCAATAAATCTCCTGTATGGCCAAGAAATGATTTGACATCTTTGACAATTTGTGGCCTCTAAGTGATATTTTGAATAACTTAAATGTTTTCTAGATCTACCTCTATTTCTTTATAAGATACTTTAAGTCCTAGAACTATGCCTTCTTAAACCATTAAGTGTCTCTTTTGCCAATTGATCTTTAGATTGGTTTTAACACATCTTTTCAGAACTTACTCTAAATAGTCCAATTCTTGTTTGAAGTCTAGCCCATATGTGAAAAAATCATCCATAAATATTTCGACTCCATTACTAGTCTATTTCTAGAAGATGCTTAATACAAGTCTCTGGAAGGTAGCGGGAGCATTACACAAGCCAAAAGACATTTGCTTGTATGCAAACATTCCCCATGAACTAGTGGATGTGGTCTCCTCTTGATCTTCTAGTGCAATGCAAATTTGGTTATACCCACTATATCAATCTAGGAAACTATAGTACTAGTGTCCTACAATGATGTCCAAGACTTGGTTAATAAATTATATAGGGAAAAAGTCCTTGAACATCATCATGTTCAACAATCAAAAATCAATGCATATTCTCCACTTATTGCCTTTCTTTGGGATAATGACTAATGTGCTAACCCATTCACTATCTACTATGGAATATATGAACCTAGATTTCAATAGTTTTTCAAACTCTTGTTTGACTGCTTCTTTAAGTTTGGAGTTCAATCTTCTTTGAGGTTGGTGGTGTGGTTTAATGGTTGTATCTTTATAGATTCAGTGTTAATTGAAACATGAATTAATGCCTGCAATTTCATCATAGAGCCATGTGAATGTAGTTGGCCATTTATTTAGCACTTCCAATAGTTTTTTCTTTTATTCTTTATCAAGATTAGCATTTATGATTACCAATTTTTTATTATTTAGAAAAGCATACTTAAGTGCATCTGTTAGGGCCTTTATTTCTAGAGATTCTACTTCGTACTTTCTTTGTATCTCTAAGCATCCTCATTCAATGTCTTCCTCCTGTTATAATTTCATGTAAGGAGGTTGTCTTCTTAATTACTCTAACTTGTGTATTTCTTTGACATAGGCAGTCATAATCTTATTCAAAGTTTCCATGCATATGTTAGATTCTACTTCTTTTTCAATGATCAGCCACTCAATGCCTTCTTGTCTAAGGCTATTGCATATAGACACTATTATACACACATGTCTTCTACACGTCTATTGCATGTTGTGATAGTCTATTGGTTTGTGATCCAAATTTTCTTCACATAATTGCACTCATTATCATTGTATTTGATACATGGAACTCCACATCTTTGGATAATTCTAACTTCATCCTCCTTAGAAATTACCAAGGATAGGTCTTTGATTCTAAGCTTAGCATCCACAATACTAATTCATGCTCTTCCCATAATTATAAGAAATTATCCTTTGTTCTTTCCCACATGTATGACTAGGAAATCAACAGAATAAGACCAACAACTTATGATGGTGATTACCTCCTCCACTTGTCCAAGTGAAATAGCAACTAACTAATCTAAATGCTCTAATCAAATGCTACTCTTCTTTAGTGGGGGAAGATTCTAGGCCTTGTACATATCTTGTGAAATAAGATTCACTCCTAACCTAAAATCTAATAGAGCCTTGCATGGTTTATGTCCTAGTATTTTGAGATAGACTAAGGGACCCCTGTGATCTATTCTTTTCTTGGGAAGTGCTCTTGCTTTAATCCAATGCATTATTGTTTGAGTGAATATGATAGTTGTTAGATTCCTATTTGTAGATATTGGAAGCATAGTGTTCCCCTAAAGTGTATATGTGGGTAGAAAAAATTTAGGTGAAGTCACTGTCCTTTGAAATTTTTTGGGACTTTCCCTAAAGAAAAGACATTTTTTGCTCTTGGTTCACTTGTTATCATATCCTTTTATGTATTGCTTACCATGGTAGCACTCTTTTGTTGTGGTTGCACTGGTAGTACTCTTTGCATGACTAGTGGCAGTATTGATGGTAAAGTGTTGGGAGATTGAAGTGAAGAACTAGGTATTAGTTGAGAGATGTAAGAATTTGGATCTATGCATGAAGTAGTGGATCTATGCTATTTTGGTGGATAGTAGGAGGAAAAGGTGTGGACTAAAGTATTTCCAAAAGAGATTGGACATTGAACATAGTATCCATAGGGATCAAGCTACCTATATGGATACTATTGCCTTGATGGTGGCATTCCCCATGCTTGTGGTTGTTGCCATTGTTGTTAGTATTGCTCTTGTGATTAAGGATAATCCCCACTTGGATAGTACATTTGCTAGTAGGGCTATTAGAAATTACCTTGTGGATAAGATAGCCATCTAAGCATTTTTTTTTGTCAAATTTCAAATTAAATACATATGCCCTAGATTCTTGTACGTAGGCCATAATAGGGCAACATCCCTTAAGATGTTCATATTGATACACTTTACATCCTTCATCATCTTTTGACCTGGAGTCCATTAATTCCTCTATTACAACAACTTTTTCTTTGTACTTGTAGTTCTCTCATCCATTGTCTCTTCATTTCTTCTCATCCTTACTTTTGTTTAGAGCTTGTTTAGTCTTTTCCTCTACTATCTTTAATGCTGTAGAAAATTTTTCATTTATGAAATTCCACATTTTATCTACCTTTGTTGCAAGATCATTAATTGATTTTTCAATTGGTAGAGTCTTCTATTAGATCGTATCTTCCAAAGTTTCTTCTTCTCATGACTCATAATTTGTTACATCCCTTTTCCTTATTCTTGAATCTTTGTTGTATTCTTCTATTGATTCTCTTCTATTTAGCTCTTCTTATTCTTTTTCCACTTAGTCAATGAGTCTTTGAATTTGATGAGCTATTATTTCAGATAATCTACCCTAGGCATATACCCAACACTTTCTCTAGTTTTATTTATTAGCCCATCAATGATGTGTTTGAGTTGTTCCCTTTGAGAAAATCCATGGCCTAGGCATCTATGCAATAATGAATAGTACCTTCCCATTGCTGCATCAAGGGATTCATGTGTTCCTTGCTTCCATCCTTAGATCTATTTTCTCAAGTTAGATACTTTTAGAATAAGTTTGGTACTTGTTGTTGAAGAGCTCTAGCATAGTACTTCATCTTTCAATTGATTCTTGTTCTAAGAATATGTACCAACTCTCTACTTCCTTTATGAGTATTTTAGAAAACAAATTTAATTTTTGCTAATCATTTTTGATGTTTTTCAAGGCATAGGCATTGTGGAAATCTTGGAGTTTGCCTTCAAATTTTGGAATGTTATTCATGTCTAATTGTTTGATGCAACAATCCCTTACATGCCTGGTCAAAATGTACATGGCTTCCTAGATGTTAATCATGTTTCAAGTGGCCAATAGGGGTTCTTCACAGTCTTCAAGTTCGTGAGCTCTATTGTAGTGATGACCCTTCCGATGTTCATGATAGTCTCTTTCTCCACATCAAATCCTTTTTCTTCATTCATCACGGTTATCTTCATCTTCATCAGGATGCCTTCTTTGATGTGCATATTTCTCATGATCTCTCTATCTTTCTTCATCATAATCCCTCAATCTTTGTTCTCTCTTGTTAGAATCTATAGATGAGTATGAGAAAGAAGATGAAGGAGTTATAAAATGGTGTCAACTAATTCTCCTTTTTTGACTCCTTGATTCATCTTCTTTAGATTTAGTAGAGGTCTTAGGCCTTGAAGTCCTCCTAAGTTTGGAGTCTTGCTTCTTTCTTCTAGGAGTTTTTTCAAGAGATGAATGCAATTTTATCTTAATGGGATCTTCAATGTAGGCTACTAGTATTTGAGAATGGGATCCATGATTTTGATCAAACTTCTCAGTTTAGAATATGGAAACTTATTTTTCTTCTAGGACAACAATTTAAGATCCTTTCTTTCCCTTGTCATGCTCATGTCTTGTCTCCATGATGGCATCCCTTCTTGCCTAAGCTTCCATTGGTTGGTATAACTTGGTCATGTATTTGGTTATGTGGTAGCCTTCTTGTACATGGCTAAGATTTGACCTCATAATGATTACTTGAAACATTGATGGTGTTGAACGTTCTAGTGGTAAGACAATGTTGTCCTGTAAATCTCTCTATCTGAGTTGTTCGTCATAGTGATAAACAAATGTGAACTCCACATAGTAAGAATTAGTGTGAGCATAAAAACTCCTAGATTGTATCAGTGCACTCCAATCTTCTTCATTATAATACTTGTCATGACTTTCGTTAAATTTAGTAGCAGATGAAGCTTTTTCCTTAGTTGTAGAAGTCATGTGAAGTGTTTGGTGCTTAAGTGTGTACTTTTAAAGAAATTATTTTAAGTATGAAAAAGGTACTTTATGACTCTTGATACAATGAACTTTGTAAAATCAACTAGCAAACATTGACACATCCCCAACAATAGTGCTAATGATGAGTGATTGAGTATTCCAACACTCAACCATACAAGTCACGAGTGTTTACATGTGACTTGATCATAATCCATGGATAGATCATGTAAATATACTAGTAGTTGATGTTATGTTTGCAATTGTTGTCTTCTTACATAGAGTTAACAAAGTGCAAGTTGTATGGTTTAAGTATTAGTGAGGCATACATGAAGATGATGTTGTTTGGCTTAGATTAAAACTAAGTGTTGTCATGATAAAAAGGATGATAAAGTCTATGTCTAATTGTAACAAAAATGTAAATCTATTCTAGCATATGATAATAAGTATCCACTCCTAGCTTGCCATACACATCTTGGGCTAATGTAACTGTCACTAGGATTACCAAGTGAAATCACTACTAAGCATATCAAGGGAAGTCACTGCTAAGTTACCAAATAGTTACATATTATGCTTGAAACTAGTCATACTTATACTACCTTCCTAAAGGACATTGGAAAAATAAAGTGCCTAGAAAATGTTATAAGACTTAATAAAAGTAAACATGCTAAAAAGTAAAATTAAACTAAGTGAAATGTTGTAATGGTGAGAAACAACCTCAATCTTTATTACCAGTCACGAATTGTACCCAGGAATAATCCACTAGAATAAAGACTTCATACAATTATAGTTCATCACATTGTAAGCATTCACTTTAACTTTAAGTCTAATTTATGAAAACAAACTCCAAAAATTTAAGTGTTGGTGAAAGTTGTTGTTTTGATGCAACGGTGGGTTGGTATCTATAGGCATACTTATGTCCCACTACATTGCATCTATAATGACGTATGCATGGCTACAACATCATAGATACGATATCAGAATCCATGACAAAAAGGTTTTATATCTTTCCTATTTGAAGTTACATTTAAAAGGTAACATATTTAACTCTTAATGAGAGATAATAATTATGCTCTTGCTCTAGAAAATAATTATACAATGAAGCTTCCAAATAGAATAGAGAATAAGGAGCTAAAAACACTTCCAAATACAAAGAAAGAAAGTAGACAAAGAGGTTGATCATCAAAAATTATATCATTGATGTTTGGTTGAAAGTTATTGTAAATTTTAAATGTTCATTTTTGAGCATGTTGTGTAACTTAACACTTAATAAATAAAAAACAAAAAAAATCCAAAAGAAAAAAACATGTGAAAATAAATCTTCACTTTCACAAAGAGGACATTAAAGAGGAAAAATTTCAATATGTTGAAGATAAGTACCAATAGTAAGACCTTTATGTATTAGACACTATAAAAAAAAATTCAAATTTTTGGAAAGGTGTAAAATTTCCAAATGTCTCTCATTTTTCTAATTCAAAAGTGTGTTGATATTTGCATTCTTATGCCTTATTAAATTTGTTATGAATAAGATCATTTAGGATAATTATCTCATATGTAACTGTGGAGTTTAAATGAAAAACAAATTTTTCATCCTTCCAAAAAAAAAATATTTGGAAAAGCTAATATAGGTTTCCTTAATTATATTGAGTTTGAAGTAGTAAGAAAGAACATAGAGCTTTTTGCTTTTTTATTTTTTAATGTAATATTGAATGCATTGAATTCTAGGTTCACACAAGATGGTAAAATGAATGATGTGAGTTTTCTCATTTAACTAGAATTTTAAGTATGTTATTTATTGGCTATTAAGGGACCATCATTTGAAGTGATGGTAAAGTGTTTATTTTCAAGTCATAAGACCCAAACATATCTATGTCAAATTGAGAGTGACCAACTCCAATTCATGTATATTGATACCAATTATGAAATTGTAATTTTATTATGTCTACATAGATTCAAAGAATCTATCATTGATAGCTTGAATAGCTCATATAAATATTAACTATAAATTCACCATTTCCTTATAAAGAAATTTGTTTCATAACATTCTAATGATACATATTGTTTATCTTCTACCAGTTATAGTAAACACAATCAAGAAAGTTCATCTTCATGTTGCTCATTATTCCATTTTCTAATTTTAACTTGAATGTGTTATAATCCCATTTTCACTCCGTTAATTAGTGCTCTCATAGATTGGGAATTATTGTATGTAGATATGTAGATATCCTATTATGTTTACCTCCTTTACTATTTTGTTAGTAAAATTGATTTTTTTTGTATTTTTTCTCCTTTTCTCATGTCTCTAAAACTTTGTCCTTAACAAGTTTTTATGGTTGTTCTAAATTTATTATTACATCAATATTTTCAATACCTTATTTTTATAGTCACAATATTCATTCATGGCACTACCCTTGTTGGGATTTTTTAATGATCTCTCTTGAGATATTATTACTATTTTTATTATTCAAATAGAATGTTAAGAAGTGTCTATTTTACTAATCACCCATGGAGGATCTCACCAACTACCTTTGGAGGTTAGCATGGGCTTTGACTCATAGGGAATGACCTTGTAAAAAGCATACGTTGATGTAGGCAACAAAAAAACATGTCTTGACATTATTCAAAGTAAAGAATACTGGTAGTTTGAAGATATTTCCATTAAATTCTAAGAAAAGATAACTCCATATCCAAATCTTCTTACCTTTAACATAAACTTGATGAAGATTAACATATTAGATCAAATGAAAAATGATTTAATGATGTCCATGTTTTACATTTTTTTCCATTGTCATTGTCTAAACCTTAAATAAAACCTCATGTATAAAAGAATATGTGTTGTTGCAAATTATTTTATTTACATTGCTGAACATTTTCTTAAATTTTTTTAAAATTACTTTAGTAATATATAACTTGTCTACTACCTAAAAAGGTTAAGTTGATATATATTACTAGAAATTGTTTTTTTTTAATTCTTTTTTATGCAAAACCTTTTTAAAGGTCAACTAGTTACTAGTAGTTTACCTTCATATTTATAATTTAGCTATGAGGATCTTCTTTGTCAACAAATAAGAGTATCTCTATTGTCATTAATATGATCATACCAGCATATAGATAAGGAGTATGATTTAAGGGTTAAATTTCATAATCTCTAGATGAGAAACAAGATTTGTGTATCTTTCTTTATTGGCTAAATTTGTACCCACTTGGACCACCTCATTATCTAACTAAAATGAAAACCTCTAATTCCACAAACAATGATAAGAATTAACTAGAGGAACTTTGGAATGGAAACCCTACATACCAAAACAAACAATCACAATTGGTGTAAACCCAAATACACTACACAAGTTTCAATGCCACCTGCAACATTGTCCTATATATGTTTTTTGACACTAACATAAGTCCCTCTATAAACTAACCAAGCATTTATGGGATGTAACTCAAGTAGCCTCAAACTTGAAATCTAAAATAAGATAGAATACAAAAATCTATTAAACTTCATAAGTTTTTTTTGTTTTTTATTTTTTTATTGCTAAAAACATCTTGGCCCAAGAAAAATGGATGTTAAAACCCTTAAATGTAAACTTTTTGACTAAAGAAAAACTAATGATTAAAGCTTCTATATCAATAAAATGCTTAGAATGATCCATTACATTAAAAAATGTTATGATGAAAAATAGAAATCTCTCCCCTAGGAACATCTTTGTTAAAATGATTACAAGGAAAATATTTTGGCTAAAAAAAATAGAGGAAAAAAATCTCATTGAAATAACATTTTCTTTGCTAAACATATTGTAGTGAAAGATAAACACCTATTTGCTAAAAATGCATGCAATTTTTTGGCTAAAATTTTGTTAAATTAAAACTAAACCTCCAACATGTTATTACTAAATAACATGTCATCCTGAACAGTTTTGGCTCTCTCTCTTTTCACGAGTTTGGAGCCTTTCGACTCTTCCAAAAATTAAACAATTTCTTTGGTGCCTCTTGCATCAAGGCCTGCCTATCAGCAAACATCGTGAATACCTTGGGTTTTCAACCCCTAATTGCCCTCTCTATGGAGGTCCTGAAGATTTTGTCCACGTTTTTTGGCATTGCCCTTTCGCTCAGTCCTCATGGGAGTGGGTTTCTAAAGTTTTTCCTTTGTGCACGTTTTCCCATGAGGATATCTTATTAGGCTTTTTGGCCACCCCCTGACCTTCAGTTTCTTTGGAAAGTTATAAGGCCCCTCGTTCTTTACTATATATGGAAGCGTAGATGCACTGCTCTTTTCCAAAACACTGATTCGTCCAACTCTAACCATTTAAATATTATGGAAAAATCTCAAATTCTTCGCGTTGTGCATTTCCATATTTTATCTCGTACTTCTAAGTTAAAGTTGGATACTAATCGGTTGTTTTATTGTTTGCAGCCTTGGAGCAGATACACCAACTCGTGCACTCTTCCCAATCTCGATCTGCTACATCGAAGTGTGTTATCATAATTTTGAGCATTTTGAGCTCTTTGTTGTTCTCCTGGTCTTATTAACTCGTAGTTTTTATGGATTCCCAACATACGGTTGCTCTTTGGAATGTACTTCCACACCCTGAGAAGGATTATGTTTCAAGATGTTTTCTTTCAACATCCGCATTTGTCGTTGTTCTTCTTCCTATTTATCCATCAATATGTTCAAATGTTGATC
>MNCI01020374.1:456705-477853 GCA_015680685.1 Gnetum montanum | reverse complement strand
GAAATGAACAAAATAAAATAGATTGCAAAAATGTTAGGGGAAAGAATTTAACTGGTGCACCAAAGAGGAATGTCAGTGGGTCCTCCCCAAAGCAGGCTCATGCCGTTAATGCCTTGACAAACCCACATTCAAATAGTCCGTAGGATCTAGGAATGTCATTTGGAATAAGAGTTAAAGTCTTAACCACAAGAATTGACCAAAAAGAAAACAATGTGTCAACCAAAATATACCTAATGATACAACTGGAAATGAGGTGGATAATGGAGGAAGAATGATGGAAAGAAGAGAATGGAATGGAATCCCAAGAACAAGGTGGTGTACAACCCCTTGTGGAGTTAATGATTAATCTGACTTGATAAATCTCATTCCAACTTTGGCCTTAAACATACCACATCCAGTGACTTTGCATCAATGCATTTGGCCAATCCATCCACTTGAATAACAAGAATGCATCTCCAAAGAGCCACCACCATTCCGACGAAATGAATGAGGAGAGAATGGGAAGAGAGAAGGGCCTTAGTTAGAAGGAACACTTTTAGTTCCATAACCAGTGCTTGTAGCCTAAGTGATTATTTCATCTAAGGGGTGTGCTTTGAATTCTCACTTTTTTATTTTCTTTTCTTCTTTTTGTTGTTTTTTTATGTGTTTATGCGTGAGAACCACATCATGCAAAGACTTTATTAATTTTTATTGGCTCAGCTTCCCGATGATTGGATAATGTTGAAATAGTAAGAAAACTCAAGAAGAAAAACATTCAAGCACCCAAGAGAATGGCCAACACAAATGCATCAAGTTCCCTTGAAGTCACAACCTTTTCAAGCCTTCAGTCCTTCCTTAGTTTGAGAATTGCCTAGTCATCGATTCATTAGAGTTCTTATTAAAAAGGGACTGTACATTTCCAAGCCAAGAGAGACCATAGAAACTTGTGGATGAATGGATAAAGTGGACTCATTGCCTATCATATCAAAAGAACATACCTTAGTATCAACATCATAACTTAAAGGTAAAAATCAAACATTAATAACCAAATGGAAAACAGTTCATACCATTGTGAAGAATACTTATTGGGTGAAAAACTTACAGGATGGGTAACACATACATAAACACACACAAAAAATGGAAAAGTATAATGATGTTGTAAAACAAAAACAAGAAAAGTTAAAGAAATTTGTAAAACAAAAATGTGTAAGAAAAAAATGTGTAAGACAAAAACGTGTAAGACAAAAACTTGTAAAACAAAAATGTGCAAAAAAAAATGTGTAAAACAAAAATTAAAAAGAACTGAGGGCCTTCAATGAGCAACATAGGTGGCCATCTCCCCCATGACTGAATGGAAAGGGAGAGATCCGAAATAATGAGCATCTATTTGAATTTTGTAAAAGTGCCAAATTTCTCCCCATTGATGTTTTTAGGTTAAGGGGTGGAAGTTGGAGATGCCCATATTCCAATGTGTCTATGCCTTCGTTGTTAGCATGAGTTGTTCCCCGAGTTCATTCCGTGCATGTTGATGGGCTACTTTTTTGATCAATTTTCAACCACTGGGTGTTGTCGCGTTGTGTGGTTGCTACATACAAGCACTATTGAATGTTGTCCTTTGGTCACACTGGTTACATGGAAGAGATGTTGAGCATTCTTTCATGTCATCACCCTCTGTGTCACTATATGTGATGCATGGAACCTTCCTCTTCTCAGTCTTTCCATAAATATTTACCTTAGATATCTCCAAAGAAAGATCGTGGATCCCTAGGTATGCATCTATTGTACTCAGCCATGGCCTTCCCATTATAATTGGGAAGTCCCTTTCATTGTTGTTAACTTCTATCACCAGGAAAGTTAATCATTGAAACAGATGCATCTGACCAATTTTGGAGATGTGTTCTAAAAGAAGACCTAGATGGTATAACATACATACGTCAATATGTCAGTGGTAAATTCAACCCTGCAGAACAAAATTACCACAGTACTCACAAGGAGTTACTCGCCATTATCAAAGGAATTATACAATTTAGGTTATTTCTACTACAACGATCAGGTCTTCTAACTTCTTCAAAAGAATGGTGCACAATGATCTTACTACAAATGAATTCCTTAGTTACAGCAGTTCAAGCTCCACTGGGATAGATACTTAGCTAAACCTAACACTCAGAATTTTATATCGCATAACATGATCCTCATATTTGTGATAGTTTAATGTTAATCATTTATATTCCAGTAGATGTGGTAGATCAGACTATCTATGCTACGATAGGAACTAGATTATGTTTTAAATTATTTAATTCCACAAGTATCTAAACGTTATTACCCTTTGGTGAACAGAAGGTTCAAGTCGGAACAACAAACCTAGAATATGGAGTATCCATAAATACTGAGAATCTCCCAGTACATACACAATACCCAGATTTGACATCTAAGTATTCTACATACTTTGAGTATCTCAAGCCTTCACCTACACATACAAAAAGAAAAATACAGGTGAAGTTAAAAACTCCAAAATTCATAGATGTTGATCCTCTACAACAACTAAAACCTTCTACTTCATTATTCTCTAGTAATAGTGTTATCCCATCTTTCTCGCCTTTTAGCCATCATGTGTCTGAAGATCAGAGACATAAACAACTAACTAAACTCTCTATCAAAAGACGACAACTAAGAATGCAAGATGAGGAACATAGGAAGCAACAAGCAAAAGATAAACAAAAAATGGAAGAAGAATCATCCTCATCTGAATCATCATTCAGAGGTGAAGATCCTTCATGCCATCACAATGAATTAATGAAGTCTGATGTTCATTACCAATGCAAAGAATGTAATGCTTTAGTTACACCAACACAGTTGCATATGAACGTCAAGGAGGAAGAGGAAAATCCATTACAGGGAAATCAGAAGAAAATGAAAATAGATGAAGAAAAGAACAAGAAAGAAGAGGAACACAAAAGAAATTTTGGGATAGTCAATGGTTAGGATCAGGTACGGCAGCAACTACGTCTGGACAACATTTTGTTTCAACACAAAAGAATGCTACAGGTACTGAGTCTATTTATCATATGAAAACAAAAGGTTCTTCATCTGCTCCTTCTGATAGTATTTGTTTACAAAATTGGGGTAATACAGCTTTAGGAGAAAGTTTAGAATATCATGCTTTAGAAATTAGATTATTAGAAGATCTACGTAAAGATGTAAAATATTTAGCAAAGATATGGATGCCAAAAACACCAACACCATCTGCACCATTCCAAACAAGTGTCGAAGCTACATTAGAATCCTCCAATAAAATTCCAACGACTTATACACCTCCAGGACAAGGACATTCGCACAAAGCAAGAACTAGGCAAAAACAAAGATGCTTAGAAGAGGAGAAAAAAGTAGAAATAAAATTAGGAAAAATGCATATTCATATGAATAGGGGAAATCAATCTGAATCTTCATCCACTTCAACAAAACCTGCATCATTAGATACAGAGGAAGAAGATTTAGTACGACAATATCATAAATATGCAGCAATGATAAAACCTACAGAAGTTCTGATGACTCAAATGAGAAAAAAGCTAGGGTACATCAACCAACATTTTCTATGGATAAAAAAACATTAAAAGAAAGACAGGATGTGGTTGATCATATTCAATCTTTCTTAGACACCCAAATATTCCTAGAAGAAAAACAACCCCATTTAGCTATTGTCAATGCAACCTATAATTTCAGAGGAATACTGAAAAGGTGGTGGACCCATATACCTCCTACTATAGAGTATAAATTAACTATGTCACCCATAGTAGTATTTTTAAATGCTATTATAAAAGAATTTTTAGGTGTTAAGACTAATTTAGAATCTGTTTATAGAAATAGTTTCTTTAAAGCTAGGTTAAGTAAAATTTAGGATTTACAACCTTACCTGAATGAAATGGAAGCATGGTACTACCAAGGTAAATTAACTCATGAAGTTGCCGCTAAGGAACACTTAATCGGTTCACTTCCACAACCTTTCTGCAATAAATATTTATCAGAATTAAAAAAGCAGAATTTGATCTTAGGAGAAATGTCTTTTGGACAAATTAGATAATTTCTATTTGATTGTAATCGAGAAATGTGTTATACTGAACATACACAACAATTAATGAAAGATTTGTCAAGAAAATTGGGAAAGAGTTTATGCTTAGATCTATGTCCCAAAGAAAAGTATTATAAAAATACGAACCACAACCGTCGATCACAAACTAAAAAGAAATCCCATCCATTACTGAAATCAGGAAAATAATGGAGACATAAGCAACCAAGACATGTACGAAAATATCCTAGTTATTTTCGGTGTCGACGACAAAAGGTTAAACATAAATATATCCATTATTATCTTTGTAATGGAAACCATTTTGCAACCCAATGTCCTGACAAAGCTCAACATGCCAAAAAGATTCATTTTATTCAACGGCATAAGTTGAATGAACAGTTCTATGAGTATATATCCAGCAATACGATCGATTACAACCCCTCTACAGATCTTGTCTACACATCCCATACAGACTCTACTGACGATTTAGACCCTCCTTCCGAGGGCACCCAACTTTTTTGTCTGGGGGAGAGCTTTGCAGGATTAGCCTTAGATATTTCAGATACTGATGACGATGAAGATTTTTATGCTATGCATATGAATAGAGCTCGTTCATCATCTTCAATATCTCAAGGTCATTTTGGTGGAAGAAAACCATTAGGCTATGATCAATTAGGTAGACCACCTTCTTCATCATCCCAAGTGTCTCTATCCAATACGAGATAGAAGATCTTAGAAAAGAAATAAAAGTGCTAGAACACAAATTAGCACATACGCCAATAGAAAATATTAATAAATATATGCATCTAGAAGCATTAATAGATAAAAAGAAAAATGAATTCAAAAAATGGAAACAAGCTATGCGTACACAAGATATATTCCTAGATTCACAACCAGTTTAAAGTTCTGATGAAGACATGGAAGAACTAGAAGGAATGATTAGATCAGAAGAACTAAAGGATAAACAGAAACAACCAATAGAAGAAGAATTAGATAAAGAATTAACAGAATAGGAAGAATATCAACAAACTATATCAAGAAGTGTGAATAGATCGATTTGGAGGAATCAACGAATTGAGCAATTAAAGGAATTTGTCAAATGGGCACAACATGAAATAGAAGCTTTACAAGAAGAGGATGAACAAGAACAAAAGAAGATCTATGATCTTGAAATAAAACAAAATCGTCCTATTCTTATATTTGCAAATCATAAAGTTTTAAAAGTCCCCATTTGTACATTTTATATTAAATTACCTTTATATAGACCATATCCAGTCGATACATTAATTGATATAGGAGCAGAAGTATCCGTAGCTAAAAAAACAATAATTCCTGCATCTCTATGGAAGGATACAAAACCTTTCTTAGTTAGATTTGATAAGGTAGATAGGAAGATAACCCAAAAGGCCATTATTCCAATAAAAACTCCCTTAGGAAATATTATAAACTTTACCATTTATTTAATAGCATATTTAAATTATGATATGTTAATTGGAGTTGATAATTTGAGTTTGTTTGAACCTTATCATATAACAAAAGAAAAAATTGTATTACAAAAATATGTTTATCAAAGAGTATTTCATCCCATTACTAGATTTAAAAATATGGCACAAGAAAAAGAGATAAAAGAAGCCCCTTGGATCATTCATCAAATCCAACAACATAAGAATGATTTCCAACACATAAAAGAAAAGTTATTAACAGTGGCAAGTGAAGATCCATCTGCTTTTCGCCATAGAAAAGAGCATTGGTGTGGTATTGATCTTTTAGATAATGTAGAAGTCAAAGCCAAAGCACATCATATAGGTATGAATCCAGAATTAAGAAAAGAATGTGAAAAAGAAATCCAAGACGTATTGGCTAAAGAATTTATTTCATCTAGCACTAGTATGTTTGCTTGTGCAGCATTTTATGTCAATAAGAGAGCAGAATTGACAAGAGGGAAGAAAAGATTGGTCATAAATTATAAACCTTTAACTGACATTATAAAACCAATCCAACATCCAATTCCGTCAAAAGATGATCTTTTTCAAAAATTAAAACATACCCATATTTATTCGAAATTTGATCTAAAATCTGGCTTTTGGAAAATTCAAATAATACTAGCAGATAGGTGGAAAATAGCATTTACAGTGCCATGAGGACTATATCAATGGAATTTATTACCATTTGGTATTAAAACAGCACCCTCCATATTCCAACAGGTAATGGATACAATATTCCATAAATATCATTTTATATTAGTATATATTGATGATATTTTAATTATGTCTAAGAATGCAGAAGAGCACCTCAAACATCTTGAGCAATTCTATAAAATCATTTATGATAATGGTTTAGTCTTGTCACCTTCAAAGAAAAAGATTGAGATAGCTGTCGACCACGTTAAATTCCTAGGTATGAAGATTACTCATGGTAAGATCCATTTATAAGATCATATCCTGCAACAAATTCAAAATTTTCCAGATGAATTAAAGGAGAAAAAACAATTGCAAAGATTTTTAGGATGTATTAATTATATCTCTGGATTTTATGCAAAATTAGCACAGGATAGAAAATTGTTAAATCAACTTCTTATAAAAGAAGGAGGATCTTGGAACCAGCGACATACCCTTGTATTACAAAGGATCAAAGAGCAATGTTTAACTCTTCCACAATTAAAGTTGCCTACCTCAGGAAAGCTAATCATTGAAACAGATGCATCTGACCAATTTTGGGGATGTGTTCTAAAAGAAGACCTAGATGGTATAACATACATATGTCGATACGCCAGTGGTAAATTCAACCCTGTAGAACAAAATTACCATAGTACTCACAAGAAGTTACTTGCCATAGTTAAAGGCATTACACAATTTAAATTATTTCTGCAAGATCAACATTTTATAGTCAGAAGTGATCTAAAACATTTTGACAAGTATCTCCAAGTAAAAAATCTAAATAAAGTAGCTCATACAAGACTAATAAGGTGGAGTCTCTTCTTAGCAAATTTTAGTTTTGAAAGTCATTATATAGATGGTAAGCATAATGCTTTAGCTAATTTTCTTACTCATGAATATTCGTTATGAATACTAATGCTGTGTTTTGTATAGATGTGTTAATACAGCAAGGATGGACATTAAGATCGAGCCAAAGGATCAGACAGTGTCATTTGTCTAATAGTTTTATGACTAATTGTGAGTTAAGTTAGTTAAGGTCGAGTCATGAACCTGAGTGGAATAATGTAGTGCAAGCCTTTAGAACCATGCACTCTCAAACCAACATTACCAAGTCATATTTTAAAGTCAATAGGGAGCATGCTGAACCATTAAGCCTTAAAACCTGTTTGTATTTACATGAAACCAACTTGGATTCCATGTTATTTGATTGGCCATTTTATCATCCTTATAAATGTCATATGTATCAGATACAATTCCAATTCCCATACCATACACTCTCTAATAGGGATTTGTTTTGGTCTTGGTGGATTAAGTTTGGTTGTATGCCTAAGTCTTTTCCTCCAAGTTTTTCAGCTTGGTTGCAAACAAGAACAAGAACCATTGAACATGGTGATTTTTTATATTTTAACAGTTTGCAATCTGCAGCTTGGTTTGCTTTTCATCAAGAAGCTTCAACATCATATTTTCTAACCACCTCCATTAGCAAAAGGTTAGACTATGAAAACCCTTGGGCCTATGCTTGGTATCATGATGTGTATACTGCCATGTCAGATGATATTCGCCAGCACTGTAGCCGATATCTCTGCCAACCGTCATCATTGGGGTTGTGGACCCACAATCCATTATTCCATGTTTATCAGCAACAGTATGGTTATTATTACATCCAATATCTGGCAGAACCATCCAAAGAACAAAGTGAAGTGGGTAGTGACTCGGATTCCCTTTGAGATGATTCTGATTAAAGGTGGTGCATTCTCATCCATCCATCTGTAAAAATATTCCCACTATCTAAACTATAGTGTATGTAATGATGAAAGGGATAAGCCTTGTATCATGTCAAGAACCCTAGTTGAGTCAACTTCGGTTCGCTCTTATCCTCTCATCTTTAATGCTTTGTAACCCTATAAAAGGGAGTCGAAGGCGCATGTAAGAGACATCCTAAGAGACAGCCATAGTATAGAGTGATTGTAGAGAGATCCATATTGAGTGCCTTACTCCTGTGAAGCATTCCTGCTTTCCCTGATGTGAAGCATTCCTTAGAAGCATTCCTTACATGCTTTGTAAAGTTCTAGTGTGCTAATAAAGATGTTTGTTTGTGTATCTCTATGTGTTCATGTTTTCATGCATGTTTGTGTGAGTATTCTATTAGTGTAATCCATCCAAGTGATCTTGTGATTTGCCGTGCAAATTAACAAATCAAAGGGTCAAAGAGAAATGAACTCTCTATCAAAATATGACAACTAAGAATGCAAGACGAGGAAAATAGGAAACAACAAGAAAAAGATAAAAAAAAAGATGGAAGAAGAATCATCCTCATCTGAATCATCATTCAGAGGTGAAGATCCTTCATGCCATCACAATGACTTAATGAAGTCTGATGTTCATTACCAATGCAAAGAATGTAATGCTTTAGTTACACCAACACAGTTGCATATGAACGTCAAGGAGGAAGAGGAAAATCCATCACAGGAAAATCAGAAGAAAATGAAAATAGATGAAGAAAAGAAAAAGAAAGAAGAACACCCAAAGAAGTTTTAGGATAGTCAACAGTTAGGATCAGGTATGGTAGCAACTACGTCTGGACAACATTTTGTTTCAACACAAAAGAATGCTACCAGTACTGAGTTTGTTTATCATATGAAAACTAAAGGTTCTTCATCTTCTCCTTCGGATATTATTTGTTACAAAATTGGGGTAATACAGCTTTAGGAGAAAGTTTAGAATATCATGCTTTAGAAATTAGATTATTAGAAGATTTACATAAAGACATAAAATATTTAGCAAAGATATGGATGCCAAAAACACCTACACCATCTGCACCATTCCAAACAAGTGACAAAGCTACATCAGAATCTTCCAATAAAATTCCATCTACTTATTCACCTCCAGGACAAGGTCGTTCACACATAGCAAGAACTAGGCACAAACAAAGACGCTTAGAAGAGTAGAAAAAAGTAGAAATCAAATTAGGAAAAATGCATATTCATATGAATAGAGGAAACCAATCTGAATCTTCATCCACTTCAACAAAACCTGCATCATTAGATACAGAGGAAGAAGATTTAGTACGACAATATCATAAATATGCAGCAACGATAAAACCTACAGAAGTTCTGATGACTCAAATGAGAAAAGCTGGGGTACATCAACCAACATTTTCTATGGATAACAAAACGTTAAAAGAAATACAGGATGTGGTTGATCATATTCAATCTTTCTTAGATACACAAATATTCCTAGAAGAAAAACAACCCCATTTAGCTATTGTTAATGCAACATACAATTTCAAAGGAATCTTGAAGAGGTGGTGGACCCATATACCTCCTACTATAGAGTATAAATTAACTATGTCACCCATAGTAGTATTTTTAAATGCTATTATAAAATAATTTTTAGGCGTTAAGACTAATTTAGAATCTGTTTATAGAAATAGTTTCTTTAAAGCTAGGTTAAGTAAAATTTAGGATTTACAACCTTACCTGAACGAAATGGAAGCATGGTACTACCAAGGTAAATTAACTCATGAAGTTGCTGCTAAGGAACACTTAATCGGTTCACTTCCACAACCTTTCTGCAATAAATATTTATCAGAATTAAAAAAGTAGAGTTTGATCTTAGGAGAAATGTCTTTTGAACAAATTAGACAATTTCTATTTGATTGTAATCGAGAAATGTGTTATAATGAACAAACACAACAATTAATGAAAGATTTGTCAAGAAAATTGGGAAAGAGTTTATGCTTAGATCTGTGTCCCGAAGAAAAGTATTATAAAAATACGAACCACAACCATCGATCACAGACTAAAAAGAAATCCCATCCATTATGGAAATTAGGAAAACAATGGTGACGTAAGCAACCAAGACATGTACGAAAATATCCTAGTTATTTTCGGCGTCAACAACAAAAGGTTAAACGTAAAGATATCCATTGTTATCTTTGTAATGGAAACCATTTTGTAACCAAATGTCCTGACAAAGCTAAACATGCCAAAAAGATTCATTTTATTCAACGACATAAGTTGAATGAATAGTTCTATGAGTATATATCCGATGATACGATTGATTACAACCCCTCTACGGATCTTGTCTACACATCCCATATAGACTCTGTTGACGATTTAGACCCTCCTTCCGAGGGAACCCAACATTTTTGACAGGGGGAGAGCTCCACAAGATCAGCCTTAGATATTTCAGAACCTGATGATGATGAAGACTTTTATGGCATCCATATCTTTGCTAAATATTTTACGTCTTTATGTAAATCTTCTAATAATCTAATTTCTAAATCATGATATTCTAAAATTTCTCCTAAAGCTGTATTACCCCAATTTTGTAAACAAATAATATCTGAAGGAGCAGATGAAGAACCTTTTGTTTTCATATGATAAACAGACTCAGTACTGGTAGCATTCTTTTGTGTTGAGACAAAATGTTGTCCAGACATAGTTGCTGTCGTATCTGATCCTAACTGTTGACTATCCCAAAACTTCTTTGGGTGTTCCTCTTCTTTCTTTTTCTTTTCTTCATCTATTTTCATTTTCTTCTAATTTTCCTATGATGGATTTTCCTCTTCCTCCTTCACGTTCATATGCAACTGTGTTGGTGTAACTAAAGCATTACATTCTTTGTATTGATAATGAACATCAGACTTCATTAATTCATTATGATGGCATGAAGGATCTTTACCTCTGAATGATGATTCAGATGAGGATGATTCTTCTTCCATCTTTTGTTTATCTTTTGCTTGTTGTTTCCTATTTTCCTCGTCTTGCATTCTTAGTTGTCGTCTTTTGATAGAGAGTTCAGTTAGTTGTTTATGTCTCTGATCTTCAGACACATGATGGCTAAAAGGCGAGAAAGATGGGATAACACTATTACTAGAGAATAATGAAGTAGAAGGTTTTAGTTGTTGTAGAGGATCAACATCTATGAATTTTGGAGTTTTAAACTTCACCTGTGTTTTTCTTTTTGTATGTGTAGGTGAAGGCTTGAGATACTCAAAGTAAGTTGAATACTCAGATGTCAGATTTGGGTATTGTGTATGTACTGGGAGATTCTCAGTATTTATGGATACTCCATATTCTAGATTGGTTGTTCCGACTTGAACCTTCTATTCTCCAAAGGGTAATAACATTTGGATACTTGTGGAATTAAATAATTTAAAACATAATCTAGTTCCTATCGTAGCATAGATAATCTGATCTACCATATCTACTGGAATATAAACGATTAACATTAAACTATCACAAATATGAGGATCATGTAAAGATAATGTAAAATTTGGGAACGTAACTATCAAGGCATCTGTTTCTAAGGTTCCTTTAGCCTGCATTATGATTGCATCTTTGAAAGTTTTAAATCGTTTGTCGATTAAAGCTATCCAATAAGGATTCCTTAGATGATAATTGAAATGAGGATGTAAATGAATTGATAGTTTGGAAAAATGTATGTAACTATAACCCTCTTTTATCCACTTGTTACATTCTATTGTACTAAAAAAATTTAAACACACGGGACATAAACCAAATCCACTAATTTCTAAATCACACTCAGCTAAATACATTTCCTTATAGGATTCTAGCCATTTTAAACTGGATTTAGGATATATTTTTGAACGCTTTGGAATAGGTAAAGGATCTGTACCATTTGAACTAGCACAAAACTGACAAATTCGTTGAACATAAGAATTGGCACCTGTCATTCCTGGTTGTCCTACCATGATCAGTGTAGAGACGCTGCCTCTCTGTGCGTCTTACTGCCCTCTTCCTTCTCGGGTCTTACTCCACGTCTTACTTCCGACGAATCTGCACATTCTGCAATGATCAGGTCTTCTGACTTCTTCAAAAGAATGGTGCACAACGATCCTACTACAAACGAATTCCTTAGTTACAGCAGTTCAAGCTCCACTAGGACAGATACTTAGCTAAACCTAACACCCAGAATTTTATATCGCATAACATGGCTCTAATACCATTTCTTCCACCAAAACGACCTCGAGATATTGAAGATGATGAACAAGCTCTATTCATATTCATAGCATAAAACTATTCATCGTCATCAGGTTCTAAAATATCTAAGGCTGATCCTGCGGAGCTCTCCCCCAGACAAAGAAGTTGGGTTCCCTCGGAAGGAGGGTTGAAATCATCAGCAGAGTCCGTATGGGACGTGTAAATAAGATCCGTAGAGGGGTTGTAATCGATCGTATCGTCGAATATATACTCATATAACTATTCGTTCAACTTATGCCATTGAATAAAATGAATCTTTTTGGCATGTTGAGCTTTGTCAGGACATTGGATTGCAAAATGGTTTCCATTACAAAGATAACAATGGATATCTTTACGTTTAACCTTTTGTTGTCGACACCGAAAATAACTAGGATATTTTCGTACATGTCTTGGTTGCTTACGTCGCCATTATTTTCCTGATTTCCATAATGGATGGGATTTCTTTTTAGTCTGTGATCGATGGTTGTGGTTCGTATTTTTATAATACTTTTCTTCGGGACACAGATCTAAGCATAAACTCTTTCCCAATTTTCTTGACAAATCTTTCATTAATTGTTATGTCTATTTAGTATAACACATTTCTCGATTACAATCAAATAGAAATTGTCTAATTTGTCCAAAAGACATTTCTCCTAAGATCAAATTTTGCTTTTTTAATTCTGATAAATATTTATTGCAGAAAGGTTGTGGAAGTGAACCGATTAAGTGTTCCTTAGCAGCAACTTCATGAGTTAATTTACCTTGGTAGTACCATGCTTCCATTTCATTCAGGTAAGGTTGTAAATCCTGAATTTTACTTAACCTAGCTTTAAAGAAACTATTTCTATAAACAGATTCTAAATTAGTCTTAACACCTAAAAATTCTTTTATAATAGCATTTAAAAATACTACTATGGGTGACATAGTTAATTTATACTCTATAGCAGGAGGTATATGGGTCCACCACCTTTTCAGTATTCCTCTGAAATTATAGGTTTCATTGACAATAGCTAAATGGGGTTGTTTTTCTTTTAGGAATATTTGTGTGTTTAAGAAAGATTGAATATGATCAACCACATCCTGTCTTTCTTTTAACGTTTTGTTATCCATAGAAAATGTTGGTTGATGTACCCCAGCTTTTCTCATTTGAGTCATTAGAACTTCTGTAGGTTTTATCGTTGCTTCATATTTATGATATTGTCGTACTAAATCTTCTTCCTCTGTATCTAATGATGCAGGTTTTGTTGAAGTGGATGAAGATTAAGATTGATTTCCCCTATTCATATGAATATGCATTTTCCTAATTTTATTTCTACTTTTTTCTCCTCTTCTAAGCGTCTTTGTTTTCGCCTAGTTCTTGCTATGTGCGAACGACCTTGTCCTAGAGGTGAATAAGTAGATCGAATTTTGATAGGTGAAGTAGGAGTAGGAAGTAAGGGAGGCCCTTGCAATTTAGGTGGAAAGAAAGAATAGAAAGGAGCAGATATAGAATAGGCTAAAATAGGAGAATATTTTATAGGACAAGTTAAAGTAGAAAATATATTTCTTGGAGGCAAAGGGAATAGCTTAAAGTAGGGTTAAAATATGTAGAGACTTCATCATATTGAGGTATCATATCAATGACTAATGGAACCCTACATATATTTTGGAAGGTCAAAATATTAGTATCATTATAGGGAAGATTGATAATAAAAGGCTTCTTTGGACTTGATGAGGTTTCATGAGAGGATGAAAAAGATTAATGCTAAAAGAAATCCATTTTAATGATTAAGGGAGATTTTGGGAAATTATCTTTGGGCTTCAAATGAAAAGTTCAAATTCTCCTTGAAAGCATATTCAAAGAATTTTGATAAATTTGCATGTTTTGATTATTGGATTATATAGGAGTGTTGAATGCAATTTCTTCTTTTTCTGCCAATTTCTAGATGTTATCTTGTAGTGTATTAAAATCCTTAGTATCATGACCTAGAGTCTTATGATAGTAGAAAAACTTGTTATGATTGCACCAGTTGAGAATAGTTGGATCTTTCTTCACTCATTAGGAAGGATTTATAAGAATGGTTGGAACTTTTTGAATCATGCCTTTGTCTTCTCCAAAACTTGTTTACACATAATATGTCCATCTTTCAATAGCATGCTATATAGTTAAGTGTATGTCATTGAATATTTATGATATTTCAGTCTATTCATTTATGGCCTCCTTTGTTATCCTTCATTATTGAGGGTATTTTTCCATCACCATTTGGCTTTAAATTTAATTTTTTTTCCTATCATTATGTCCATTTTTTGGTGATGAACTTGATACAATTTAGTTCACTAAGATCATACTTTGATTAACATTTTAGGAAAATTTATCTTTTCCAACTACTTTATTTGCTTTGTTATGAAAATTGACTCATACTAGATTGTTGTGTTGAATAACCACTGATGAGACGCAATATCGCATGCACCGCGATATTGCATATGCGATATTGCGGCCGTCGCAATATCGCATCCCATGCGATATCGTGGCCATCGCAATATTGCATCCCATGCGATATCGCGTACGCGATATCACGGTCTATCACCAAATCTATAAATAAGAGGCGACAGTCCCCTCATTTCCCATCCTAGGCTAGAAGTAGCAAAGCTCTGGCGGATTGATCACCCCAGAGATAGAATATTTTCCATATGCCCGCAGTAAGAGTCCCCCAAGTGAACGGTTCTTTATTCAAGCAGCTTTGTACCTAAACGCAAGTTGTGTATAGCAATAAAGACGAGCTTTGTGGATAGACCTTGCAGTACATGGAATAGGTTTATTACATGTTATTTCCTACCTGTTATTTATTACATGCATTAGCGCAGCATGAGTACGACTTGATTATGAGCATTGATGAATGTGTACGGCTAATCAAGGAATCGGCTACTCATCGTGATTAGACTCTCTCACCCTTGTCTCCTAGAATGCAGGATGAGTACGACTTGATTATGAGCATCTCTGGATGTGTATGACTAGTCAAGGAATCAGCTGCTCATCACGCTTAGGCTAGTTAGGTGCCTCAGTATGACCACTTCGAGCACGTGCATTATGTGTGGTGATCCCAATAATGATTAGCATTTGGTAGCCACAATTGCATAGTTCAAGGTGTGTACGGTAAGTGGGAATGGATGCTGACACTAGTTAATTTAGACTTAGGATATTAGTTAGAGTTAGTTAGTTTCTCAACCCTTTGCTCTTAGTGTAGAAGACATAAAACCATAAAAGACCAAGAAAATCATATACCTCGGACTTACTTAACCATACACCATGACAACAACAAGTAAGTCTAGGAAGACAATGAAAGATTAACCCCAAGTGTTCCATGGGTCGTTTAGGCATTTAGTCTACGGAGTTTGACCGGATCGCACGTGCTATGCTCATTTCGTATGGTTAAGTGTAGGGGTACCTTGCCACTCATCATAGGCACCGTTGTCAGGGATCGAGGTGTTTATGCACTGAATAGAACATAAGGGATATCACTCACATCGTTGTGAGCCTTAACGAACCTTCGGGTTAATCAAGAAAAAAATTATATAACGGTGAAATTAGCACACCGATAAAAAAATTCCTTCTTCTCATAAGAGAAGCTCACCACCTAAGGACCACACACAAGATAGTCAGCAAGATAAAAAACATAACCAAAATCAACTAGTACCTCAACAATATAAGATGACATATACTCATCCTGATGAGTATATTCCAAATTTTACTTTTGTTCTCCATCAGGACGAACAACTACGATGGAGAGATTTGCAAGGTAACATTGTGTTACCCCCAAATCAATCAGTCCCTAACATGCTTTTCCATGCCTTAGCATAGATTGACATGCAAGAACTATTTGCGGAATATGTTGTGGATGACTTTGACACAAGGGATTATCATCCCACAGATGCCCAACGTATTCGGGACTTAAGGCAAGAGAGTCAACATGCTTTTTTGAAGGGCAAAGCCCCACACGTCCTTAGCGAAATAGGAGATGAGGAACCCTTTATCACGGGTTCTTTAGCAAAGGATGTTCCCCCTCCTAACGATGGTGAGGAGGAAGGATATTAGAACCTATGATCAATGATACATATCCCTAGTTCTGATACCCGTGAACACCAGCTGTTCATAAAGGGAACAACCACTCACGCTAAGGGTGGGCACTTTGATCGTCAAAACGATCAGGGCCGTAGCAGCCGAAGAGAAGGCAAGAAACATCATCATGGAGATGGTTCCCCTTCTTCTTCCCCTTCTTCTCATCATTCATCCTCTCCTTCCACATCTGGGCACAGCCACCATGAACACAAAGGTAAGGATAAAAATAAAAAGAATGAAAAACCTCGATAGGAAGGTCGAGAGAGAGGACAAGGGCAAGGACGTAGGGAGAGTAGGGAACAACATAGACATCACAGGCGTCATGAAAGAGATGATCATGATGAGCCCCTACTCGCAACCCAAAGTATGCTTGACATTACAGAGACAGTTAGGATTCCCACAAGGCATTTAAAGGATAGCTGGATCAAACGCTTAGACATGAACAACATCCCATGGTTTGAAGGGGGATACAATGCTGATCCGCAAAATCATTTACAGGAATTCCACGATGCTTGTGCCTTACAGAATATAGAAAACGAGTGGCAGAAGCTTAAGTTGTTCCCAAGGACACTCACTAAAGAAGCAGAGAGTTGGTACTGGTCCTTAGAACCAGAAACCATCAGGAGGTGGAGTATGATGCTAGAACTGTTCAACGAAAAGTATCAAACGTACTCCAAAGTGTCCAATTTGTGTAAGCAGATCCAAGGCTGGAAGCAAGGTACACATGAACCCTTGGATGCTGCCATGGCCTACTATTACACATTGTTACATCGTTGCCTAGGCCATGGGTACTCTTAGCGGATCAACTTCGCCACATCGTGGATGGGTTAAGGAATGAAACTAGAAGAACCCTTGGGACTTATGCCGAAGGGAGACTCTCACAACTTAGAGCCCATGAAGTACGTAGCTTGTTGGAGCAAGTAGCAAATGAAGAAGATAAGCTATGCAAAAGGGAAAGCGTGGAAGAGTACAACCATGATCCCTCCCTTCAGAAGAAGGGAGTGAAATTTTGTAATGAAGCGGATGAGTCACCAATCGAAGAATTGGTGAATCGAAAAACTTTGCCAATCCAAAAGTTAACAACCAAGGTATCGGCCAAAGTAGACCAAATGTGGGATTCCTTAGACTCAAGAATTGAAACAATCTTGAAAATTGTAGAAGAGTCTAAGGTAGAACAAAGTAGTAACAAAGGTAAGAAAAAGTGGAGAGATTTAGGCCCTGCACATAACAAGGGTAAGGGAAAAATCACTAACTCCGATGTGGCTATGGATTCTGACACAAACAATGATAGTGGATGTCGGGTCTGCTACTATGAACATCCTAAGGGATGTTGCCCCATTATCTCACATCTACAAGAGTCTAGGGTGTATGCGCTTAATCCAAGACTCAACCAACGGCAAACACCCCAAAGGTTACCTTATCCACAAGGTAACCCAAGGCAGTTCCACCAACCACTAACGTATTATCCAAGTGGAACTCCACCACAGCCCATTGGACAACATCGACAATGGAAATACCTAGAGTCATGGGGGATGCCACCACCAACACAATAGTACCCTTACCGATAGCCCAATCCTTATGGTTATTATGTGCAGTAGTTGATTTCTCCAAGTGACTCTATGGGTCATGCAACTCCCAACCATCACTACCAAGTTTGAGAGTACTTTAGAAGGACTCCTTCTCCTCCGGGAGACATCTCACACTCGTTCCATCCTCCTAATCCATCCGCACCTCTTCCACCACAAGTAGTTCCCGTAACACCTCCTGCTCCAACAATGCAAGTGGAACTTCCTCCTCAACCGCAGCAACGTCACGCTGCGAGAGCTGTAAATATCCAACCTGCTGCTGGTTCTGACAACTGTAAAAAGAGAAGATCTTACTTCAAAACCAAAAGCCCAGATAAACTCTCGTAACAACAAGTGGTTGAGGCCATGTACACTCCTCCACCATCTAACACCTCGGAGCACCCTTCAGTCCAATAGAGCGTAACGCATATGGTTATGTTAATGCATATCGTAACTGACTGGATCAAGGTGGGCCGCCTTCCCAGGAAACTAACTGATCCTGGGAGTCCCTTAATCTATTTGCAGATCGCCGAAAATGAACCACATAGGGCTCTTCTGGACTCAAGTTCCGGAGTCAACTTAATTTCACAAGAGATGTATCATGTCTGGAACCTACCTCAACTTAAGAAGAGCAACATCCAACTAGACCTGGCAAACCAATCCATCACCATTCCCTTGGGATTGGTGGAGGACGTCATTACCACTGTGTGTGGTTGGTCTTACCCAGCTGATTTTCTGGTGATTTAAGTGAACAACAACAAAGGAGACTTACCAATTATAATGGGAAGGGCATGGCTTAGTATAGTAGATACATGAATTAGGATCTGTGATCTTTCCTTGGAAATTTCGAAGATAAACATATGTGGGAAGATCGAGAAGAGGAAAGTTCCATGCATCACATATAGTGATTCATCGGGTGATGACATGGAGGAAATGTCTCCATGTAACAGGTGTGCCCAAGAAACATTGAAACAAAGATGCCTGTATGTAGCAACCACACAAGAAGAAGTAGACACCCTGTGGTTGATAGCTAGAAGGAGCAGAAAAATGTGCATTGACACATTGAAATATGAGCATCACCAACTTCCACCCCTCAACCTAAGAACATCAGTTGGGAGAAGTTAGGCACTTCTACGAACTTCAAACAAACACTCATTATTTAAGATCTCTCCCTTACAACTCAGTCATGGGGGAGATGGCCACCTATGCTAATCATATGGGGCCCTCAATTCTTTTAAGTTTTTGTTTTACACATTTTTTTTTACACATTTTTGTTTTACAAATTTCTTTAAATTTTCTAATTTTTATTTTACAAATTTCTTTAACTTTTATAGTTTTTGTTTTACAACATCGTTATACTTTTTCAATTTTGTGTGTATGTGTGTGATCCACCCTGTAAGTTTGTCCCATAATAAGCGTTCTTCATGATGGTATGAACTGTTTTCATATTGATTGCTAATGTTTGGTTTTTACCTTTAAGTCACAATGTTGATACTAAGGTATGTTTCTTCTGATATGGTAGGCAATGAGACCACTTCATCCATCCATCTACCGATTTCTATGGTTTCTCTCGGCTTGGAAATGTACAGTCCCCTTCTTAATAAGAACTTTAACGAATCGGTGACTAGGCATTTCTCAAACTAAGGAAGGACTCATGGATTGAAAAGGGTATGACTGAAAGGGAACTTGATGCTTTTGTATTGGTCATTCTCTTGGGTGCTTGAATGTTTCTTCTTGAGTTTTCTTGTCGTTCCGATGTTACTCAATTATCGGAAGCTGAGACAATAAAAATAAAAAGTCTTTGCATGGTGTGGTTCTCAAACATAAAAACACAAAACTCAAAAAAAACACAAAAAAAATAAAAAAAAAAAAACAAACCAAGTGAGAATTCAAAGCACATCCCTTATATGAATAAACTTGAGCTACAAGCACAGGTTATGGAACCAAAAGTGTTCCCTCTAACTAAGGCCCTTCTCGCTTCCCATTCTCTTCTTTGTTTTGTCAGAATGGTGGTGGCTCTTTGGAGATGCATTCTTGTTATTCAAGAGGATGGTTCAGCCAATTGTATTGATGCGAAGTCACTAGAAGTGGTTGGTTTCAGGCCGGAGTTGGAATGAGATTTGCCAAGTCACATTAATCATAAACCACACAAGGGACTGTACACCACCTTGTTCTTGGGATTANCTATCTTTCTTACTCCTTTTCTTTCTCCATTCTAACGCTATCGGAGGTTTGCAATTAGTCATGGGGGTATGGGGCTTGATTTTTTCAATTGTCTCCCTGTCCCGAAAATTTTTGATTTTCTTCCTAACCCCTACATCTTCGATAGTCATCAGTAACATATTCCTAGATCCATATCAGCCATACCACAACCTAGCCAATGAGTTTACACCGAAGCAAGGTATCAATTACATGATGATTCAATTACCCTTGCTAATATATGATTGCGTTGTGTGTGCAGATCGTGGACATGCAACAACGAACTGGATCTAGAGCAAACACTTAGAATGAAGCAGCGTTGAAGCAGCTATGCAAGGAGCAAGATCGATGGCACGCTTAGGGATGGACAACGAAGGCACAATCTTAGCGTTGGCAGTAGCAACACTTCTTTCTCTCTCTTTCTCTCAGTTGCCAACAAAGGCCTAATGTCATTGTAATAAGGTGTTCACCCTTGTTGTCATGAACACCATTTTTGTCAAGTCTTGTAATAATGATCCATTCACATGTCATCCCATTAGTTCCATTTCCCTCAATAATTCCATACCTACCTGATATTATTGTAAGGAACTCAAGGATGATTTTTCATTCAGTCATGGGGGTATGATGAGACGCGATATCGCATGCCATCGCGATATCCCGTTGTCCCTGCGATATCGCATACACGATATCGCGGTCCACCGCCAAATCTATAAATAAGAGGTGGCACTCCCCTCATTTCCCCTCCTAGGCTAGAAGTAGCAAAGCTCTGGCAGATTGATCACCCTAGAGATAGAATATTTTCCATGTGCCAGTAGTAGGAGTCCCCCAAGTGAATGGTTCTTTATTCGAGTAGCTTTGTACCTGAACGCAAGTTGTGTATGGAAATAAAGACGAGCTTTGTGGATAGACCTTGCAGTACATGGAATAGGTTTATTACATGTTATTTTCTACCTATTATTTATTACATGCATTAGCGCAACATGAGTACAACTTGATTACGAGCATTGACGAATGTGTACGGCTAATCAAGGAATCGGCTACTCATCGCGATTAGACTCTCTCACCCTTGTCTCCTAGAACGCGGGATGAGTACGACTTGATTA
>MNCI01020374.1:367434-456561 GCA_015680685.1 Gnetum montanum | reverse complement strand
TAACCATACACCGTGACAACAACAAGTAAGTCTGGGAAGACAACTAACGATTAACCCCAAGTGTTCCATGGGGCGTTTAGGCATTTAGTCTACGGAGTTCGACCGGATCGCATGTGCTACACTCGTTTCGTATGGTTGAGTGTAGGGGTACCTCGCCACTCATCAACCACCTCCTCAATATATTTGGAAACGGTTATGACATCATGAAGGCTAAGTGACCTAGGATAGACCAAGTTCCTTATAATATAATTATTTACAGCTCCTTCAAAGATGTTCAACAACTAATCATCAAGTAATGAATGTGTGAGTTTCCTTATTGCAGATGTCCATCGTAGGATAAACTTAGATATAGACTTATTGGAAGTCTTTTTTGATGGCTAATAATTTCTCGAAGGTTTCATCATTGCTAATGTTGTATTTGAATCTTTTCATAAAAGTTGTAAAGAGTTTCTCCAAGGAGGTAATAAATGCATGAGTGGTGTAGGGGTTGCATCTTAATAGAGCCCAATAGGATCCAACCCACAACTTCCAAGAAAATTTAGCTTAGAAAGTAACAATAACACAATGAAATAGATAAAAGTTCACTTTTATTAAGAAAATTCTCAAATACAAAGAAAATACACCAAAGATGAGGAGTCAACCTCAACTCACAACTCTTCTAAGGATCTTAGAGACCACACTTATCCTCTCTTAATCCATAATTGCTCACAAGGGAGCCCAAGCTCAAGAAAAGATACTTATAAGAGATTCTCCTAACCTCTCTCAAGTGCTCTCCCTTGCCTCTCACTCAACTTCCTTGCACAAGCTCTCTTCCCTCAAGATCTCTCTCTCTCTTACCCTCTATTGGAATGTTTAGCCTTTGGTGTTTGCACTTCAGTCCTTGGCACTTCGGCACAAGGAATAGTGAATTAGATCAATATTTATAAGCAACCAAAATGTAAGAATCCTTAAGGATATTTAGATGTTTCCCAAGTATTCTCATCTTCTCTCTAGCTATTTGCATCCTTCTTTGGCTATTTCCATTTTTCTTTGGCTATTTCCCAAATTGAAATGGGTGTTTTATAAGGTTTCCCCATCCATCTTGATCATCTTTGGCTTTGCTTGGATGTCTACTATGAAAACCCAGCTCTCAGGTTAGACAACTATTCTTTTTGGTGGACATCTATCTAATCTTTCGAGGTCCACGCTTCTGATTAGACGTCTAAGGTTAGACATCCATCTTTCTAGTTGGACGTTTGTCCTATAGGTGCCAAAGGTTAAATTTCTCATTTTGATGCAAGGAACCTCCAAATGCCTCCAAACATGTCCACATAAATCTTGGAATCCCCTAAACTCATCAAAATGAGCCAAAAATGCCCCAAAACATGCCAAAACATTCAAGAATCTTCATCATAAAAATTCACTGGAAGAAGACACACAAAAATAGGAAACACTTATCCAGGTCTCCTTCAAGCATCAAAACCTACAAAAATAACTTGTAGGAAAAAGCACAAGGGAATTAGAAGAGGTGTTCCTACACCACCTCTCCCACCCTTAAAAATGTCATGCTACATGATCTTTCATAAGCTAGAAGGCACCATGTCTCCATTACTCAATGTCATCATAATAATCATGACTTAATTCATTATAAACATGAGAATGAATATCATTAAAGGTTTTGGTTTTGAGCTTCCTATGCTCATGGAGGCTTGTCCTCATGCTCCATCATGCTTCCTTTATTTGAGTATCTCCTTGGAGTTCTTTACTTGAATCCCCATAATAACTCAAACCTACAAAAAGTGATACAAAAATATGGAAAAATATTTGTTACCATAAATCCATGGAGTAGGCCTCCTTGACCTATGTCCAAATAGTAATGAAATTTCTCCACTTGCTACCAACTAATCTTCCTTATTCTTCTAACATCTTTTTGCCAATACAAATTTCAATATAGCAACTACACAAGTGCTCGAAAGCATTAACAAATATACTACTACCATCAACACCCAAGATTAAATGGCAGCATAATCATCCTTCTTTTGATTCATATGAGACTCTAAGCAATCAGTCATAGCATCTATATCAAATGAATCCTCTTCAGCATCAAGGAAAATTTCATGATCACAAATAGCAGTCACCCTTACAATCTTCTTACAACTAGGAAGCATCATTAAAGAATTTAAATTACCAAAATTATTGTCAATAATAGAGGACAATAACCTAAACTTATGATTTTCTTGCCTCATAGACCCACTATTATTTTCACCATCAAAAACAACCTCATTATCATAATTCCAAGGTTTACCAAATATCATATTTGAATAATCAATAGGTGATACATCACAAAGAATTTGATCATGAAAAATTTCAATGGAATAATCAATAATACATTGTTCCTTAACTTGATTATAATGATTCTTAATTAACCAATGTACTTTGTATGGATTAGGTGAGAAATTTTTGTTAACTTCAATGACTTCATTACCTTGGCAAGAATCACATTTTCTTACACTCCATCATCAATGAGCATACTTAATGAATAACCGTTAACATTATAATGATTTCACAATAAAATCTTCCTCCTAACATCCTCATTGGCACTAACATGTCCAATAAAAGTTATACTATTCAATTCCCTTTGATCAATAATATGCAAAGGCTCATGTTCAAATACCTTCTTTAAAGATTCAAGTTCATTATCTTGCATAGTCTGAATTTCCTTACCCTTATAGGCATTCTTCTTTGGCTTCATTCATTCCCATTTTTTGTGAACTAATTCACTACAATTATAACATATATCATTACCATGATCTTTACCTCTTGGAGACCATTCCCTTCTTCTTCCCCTTCTAGGAGAATTAGACTTTCTTTCCTTCTTCTTTGGCTCATCTTCATCATGCTCCTTGGATGATTTCTTTGACTTTTTTGTGATGTCTTTCTCATCCTTTTTCTTGTGATCTTTGTCCCTCTTTAGGTTAAATTTTGTGATTTTCATTTTAGCCCTAAGAGCAAGATCATAGGCTTTGTTAAGAGTATTAGGCTCATAGAATGCTAATTCTTACTGATATGGCATCCTTAATTTACTAATGAAGTTAGAAGCTTGCTCATACTCATTCCAATGAACATCAGCCATTTCCAAGGCTTTAAAAAATTGAACATAAAAATCCCTTACTTCATAATCTCCTTATTTGAGAAATTTTAGCTTCTTGATGGCTTCATGATGGAAGGATGTCCTCTCAAACTTTTGCTTTAGCATGAACTCCATCAGTTTTCAACTCTTAATAGGTCTTTCATGTTCTTGAAGGTATTTGAGACATTCCTTGTCCCATCATTTAGTTGCCAATCCTTCAAATTTTCTCTCAACAACATGAATCATTGTCTCAATAGAATGTTGCTCAACAAGAAAATACTTATTCACATTTCTAAGCTAAGAAAGAAAGAAATCTATATCTTCAACACCTTTAAATATAGGAATATCCACATGAGAAACTCTTAAAAAACTTCTTAACATCTTTACAAACCTTTCATCATCATTTTCCTTATTATTAAAAGGAAATCTTTGCTCACACCTTTGAGTTCTAGTTCCATCTCTCCTTGGAGTTCTTTGATCAAGTTTTTCTCTTGATCCTTGTAGTGGTGCAAAAGGATTCTCATCTTTAATATCCTCTTTACTTCTTCTTGAAGTTTCTTTGAAATCTTGGTGCTTGCTTGTCCTTACTTTGGAAATAACTTCTTGCATTCTAGTCACAAAAGTCTCAAAGGAGGCTTTGAGTTCTTGAATCTCTTGTCCAAGATCTAGATTAATCTTCCTCTTAGGAGCCATACCTTTCTTTCAACTCTTGGGGATGTGTGGATTCCTCTAAACCTTTGCTTTGATACCAAGCTCGTGCAGGGGTTGTACCCTAATAAATCCCAATAGGACCCAATTTACAACTTCCAAGAAGATTTAGCTTAGAAAGTAAGAATAACATAATTAAATAGATCAAAGTTTCCTTTTATTAAGAAAATTATCAAATACATAGAAAATACATCAAAGATGAGGAGCCAAGCTCAACTCACAACTCTCCTAAGGATCTTAGAGGCCACACGTGTCCTCTCTTAATCTGCAATCATTGACAATGGAGCCCAAGCTCAAGATAAGACACTTATAAGAGATTCTCCTAACCTTTCTCAAGTGCTCTCCCTTTCCTTTGACTCAACTTTCTTGCACAAGATCTCTTTCCTTGCATAAGCTCTCTTTCTTTAAGAGCTCTCTCTTTTGTCCTCTTTTGGGATGTTTGGCCTTCAACATTTTCACTTCAATCCTTAGCTCTTTGGCACTAACAATGGTGAATTACATCAATATTAGAAGTAACCAAAAGGTAAAAATCCTACAAACCTTTCCTCAACTCAACTTGAGATTCTTTAGATGTTTTTCAAGTATTCTCACCTTCTCCTTAACTATTTCTATCCTTCTTTTTCTATTTCTGTCTTACTTTGGCTATTTTTGAAATTGGAATGGATGTTTTCATATGTTTCCCCATCTGTCTTGGTCATCTCTAGCTTTGCGTTAGTGTCAACTATGAAATCCTAGCTCTGAGCTTAGACATCTATTGTTTTAGTGGATGTCTATCTAATCTTTGTACATCCACACTTTTGATTCAATATTTAAGGTTAGATGTCCATCTTTTTGTTTGGATGTCTATCCTATAGGTGCCAAAAATAAAATTGCTCATTTTGATGCCAAGAACCTTCAGATACTTCTAAAAATATCTTCATTGATCTTGGAACCCACTAAACTCATCAGAATAAGCCAAAAACACCTTAAAACATGCAAAAACATATAGGAATCTTTATCACAAAAAGTCAACATAGGATGACATACAAAAGTAGGACACACTCATCCAGGTATTCTTCAAGTGTGAAAACCTACAAAAATAACTTATAGGACAAAGCTTAAGGAAAGTTGAAGGTAAAGTCCTATACTATTCTAGTGTCTTTATTATAAAAGAGTTAGAAAAACTATGCAAGATGATATGAGGATAATTAGCTAAGAGCATGCATTCATTATAGAATGTGATAACATGATTTTTGGGATCTAATAAATTTGGTAATAAGACCCCTTTGGGAATCTGAATAGTGGAAATTAAGGGGATAATGGGATAAACAAGGACATGGGTAATGGAGACTATAGGACTACCCCCATGCAACACTATGATTTTTCTTATTTAACCCTAATTTACTTGGAGCCTAGATGTTAGATTTTATACTAAGAGCATCAATTCAAGTGGAACACCACAACTTGATGGAACAATTGGATTATCCAAAATGGAGTTATGAGCAAGTAACATTGGCTATGATGGCATAATGATAGGCATGGACATGGGTCATGACATATTATATTAAGGGACATGATGTGTAGGTGGAAGAAACAATAATGATACCTAATTTTGTTGAGTTTATGATGCATAGGTAAGTGACTAGAATGGGTTTAGTAGTGGATTGAAATTTTGAACTTGAGATGATAGATGAATAGTGCTAGTACTTAGAAAAATACTGTATGCAAGTGGCATATTTTGAACTATGTGTTGAAATATTTAATGTACTTCTGTAAATGATCTTCAAATCAATATACTTCATTATAGATCAATAATTATGAAAAGAAGGGAAACTAAACATCCAATCAAATATGGACTTAGCCTATCATACATGAACCAAAAATGGTAGAGGGGATGATAAAAAAGTAATTTTTTAATATTAAAAAATGAGTAAGTGTAACTTTCATGAAAAATAACTAAGTATAAATTGCCAAAAATAAAATAAGTATGGAATAAACTATGAGAGATATAATAAAACCTAAGTATAAAATCTAAGAAAAAAGAATAAAATATTAAAATATTAAGGCTTTGATATGGGAGGAAGGGACTTAGATCCCTCCCCATAAAATAAATTACTTTATCAGTAAGTGACAAACTGTTCACCTCTTATGGTAGGCCAAAACTATAAGCATTGATGAAAAATGTAAGTATAATAAAACTAATAATAGAAATCAAGTTTGTGAATAAAATATGATTTTGAAGAGTGGAATTGAAAATTTGAAGGTTTAGAATATGAATGAGAAAATTGTAGTCATAATCTAGAATTAATTTTGGGCCAAAATAGGGCTATTTTGGCTAGAATCCTATCACTGACATTAGAGTTAAGAAATCTAACTTTAAAATGTGCTATAGAATCTTAAAAATTATATCTTTGGTAGTAATGTTAAAGTGTAGAAGATGGTTGTAGATTATGTAGGTGTTGTAATGGTGGTAGGCATTCATGCTCTTGATATTTTGAAATCTAAAAAGTGCTCTTAAATCTTAATAAAAATAATCCAAAACTTATGTTTTGAAGTTAGGGTTACTAAAATTAGAATTAGAGTTAATTATAGTTCATCCAAAATTAATGTTGACTTTGAAAATAATAAATTTGATTTTTGACGTTTGTGACTATAGTAACATGGTGAGGTGACGTTGACATTGAAATTTGCATCAACATCACTAACACTTAGGAAAATTTTCACATTTCTATCAAAGTATCAATTTCTAACTCTTGAGATACTATTTGACCTCCTAATTGATGTTGGATGATGCTAAGATAATGTTGAGGAAGCTAGGAGGCTACAAGAAAGTTTTCAATGTCAATTTTAGATGTTATAGATTGGATGATGCTAATGCCAAAAGTGCTAACACTGATACTAGCATCAATGTAAGCCATACTTAGCAAAAATTTTGGTATTTTAACAAAGTTAGGATTTTGAGCTTCTAAGAGATTTTTCCACCTTTAAATTACTATCAAATGCCACCGGGACATCCAAGAAGCCTCAACATAATGTTGCATGTTAATGAAAAATGTAGACATTATTACTCATTGAGGCCATAAAGTGGGGATGCTAATGTTAATATTAACATTAGCATTAGTGTTACTAACACTAGCGAAATTTTTAACTTTTCACCAAGTGATAGTTTTTAAACTCCAGATCCTATTCGACCTTCAAACCAATGTTAACGATTGTTGAGGATCTTGGAAGACATGAATGCTAATGGGTAGTGGTTATTCATACAATGTCAAGCTCAATGATGCTAATGCTAACATTAGCATCAACATTCATGATGAGCCACGATATCAGGGCCGTGATATCACATCTACGATATCGGGTCTACGATATGGAGCCTTCCAAGCGATATCAGACATCCAATGTTGAAACCTGTCTTGTTGTTTATAAATAAGAGGTGGGCACACTTGGTTTTGGTAATTAGTCTTAGTCCCTTACCCGAACTCTTGCCTTTTTCCCTTTCCAGAGATAGAATTATTTCTGAGTGCCTGCAGTAGGAGTCATGAAGTGAATGGATATTTATCCAAGCATTCTGTACCTGAGCATACCTTGTGGCCGAAAATAAAGATGAACTTTGTGATAAACCTTGCAGCATTCAGAATAGCTTATTTAATGTTATTTACAGCTATTTAATTCTTTTCTTAGTTAATTAATGTTCTCCCTCTCTCACCTTGTTAACTCTCCCAAGTAAGCACACTCAGTATGACCACTTTGAGCATACGTGGAACACTTGGTAACCTAGTAACGATTAGCATTTGGTAATCCCAGTAGTGTTGCACTGGTCCAGGATGTGTACAGAAAGTGGGAACGAATGCTAGTGTTAGAACTAGTTAGAGCATAGTTGATTAGTTAAATTAAATTATTTATTTAATTATTTCACTTCTCCCTTTTTAGCACCAGGACATAAAACATAAAAATATATAAAAATCATATACCTCAAGTTTACTTAACCATACAATCGTGCTATACAAGTAAGCTTGGGAAGACAATGATTGACTAACCCGTCCTTGTTTTGTAAAAGTGCATAAGAACTTAGTCCTTGAAATTCAACCAGATCGTGCATGGATGCTTGTATTCATATGGTTGAGCGTAGGGATACCTCGCCACTCATCATTGGCACCATTGTCAGGGACATTGTTGTTTGTATGCTAATTAGAACTTAGAAAATCTTCCCATCATTGGAACAAATCCTTAGGGTTGGTTATTTTACAATCATCAAGAGGAATATTGCACATTGAATAATTAATCATGTCTCCTTCTTCTTATGAAAGTGCTTCACCACCTAGGTCTGATACAGGGAACAATCAGAGGCATAGTACACATGATGACCCACCAGTACCCCAATAGTTTCATGTGGTATATGTTCATCCAAATGAGTATATACCAAACTTCACCTTTATCCTCCACCAGGATGAACAACTATGTTGGCAAGATTTAGAAGGTAACATAGTTTTACCTCCCAATTGCTCAATCCCAAGCATGCTTCTTCGTGCTCTCACACGAATTGGTATGCAGCACTTATAGGCAGAATACATTGTGCATGAACATGACTTGAGAGAGTATTGACCCACGAAGGCACAACATCAAAGGGACCTACAATAGGAGAGACATCACAAATCTATGAAGGGTAAGTGGTCTCAAGATATCTTGCATGTCCCAAGTGAAAATGAGGGTGGTGAACCTATCTCAGGAGGTTTTCCACAAAACAATGTTCCTCCCATTGGCTTTGGTCAAGGGGTTGTGTATCAGAACCTTCACTCAACCATCCATAACCCAGGTTCTAATACCAATGGACACAAAGGGTCTAAAAAAGGAATACAAATGCATAATAAAGATGGACATTCTAATCATAACCGTGATCAAGGACGTGACCACTGAAGGGAAGGTAGCAGGCATCGTCATGGTACCAGTCCTCCTCCTTCTTTACCTTCACCCTCTCCTTCAAGATCTGAACACAATCGCAAAGGAGATGACCCTGAGGATAATGGTGAATGAAATAGAGATCGTAGATGAAATAGTTGAGAAAGGGGACAAGGGCATTCTAGAGAAACTCATCATAAAAGGAGGGAAAGTAGGGAACATCATAGGCATCATAAACACCATAGATAGTATGATAATGATGAACCCCTACTCGCTACTTGAAGTATGCTAGATATAACTGAGGCCGTTAGGATCCCAAAAAGGCACCAAAAAGATAGTAGGATCAAAGATTGGACATGAAAAATATCCCACGATTTGAAAGGGAATACAATGCTGCCCCTCAAAATCATCTACAAGCATTTCACAATGCATGTGCNGAGAGGAACATTGTTTTGTGGAAAACCTCCTGAGATAGGTTCACCACCCTCATTTTCACTTGGGACATGCAANATCCTTAGAACTGGAATCCATTTGCTGATGGATTACCATGTTAGAACTGTTCAACAATAAGTATTAGACATACTCACGAGTGTCCAACCTGTGAAAGAAAATCCAAGGATGAAAACAAGGAGGACATTAACCCTTGGACGCTACCATGGGCCGATATTATGCATTGTTACATCATTTCCTAGGCCATGATTACTCGCAGAGGGAAAAACTACGCCATCTCGTAGATGGACTTAGGCATGAAACGCAAAGAACCCTTGGGACTTATGCCCAAGGAAGACTATCTGAGCTTAGGGCCCATCAAGTACAAAGATTATTGGAGCAAGTTGCGAAAGAGGNAGGAGAAGGAGTTCTATAGTACTCATGGCCTTGGTAGTGAGGCTGGGGAGTAATGTGACTAGTGGAGTCATGTGAAGAGATTGGCTGCTGCACATAGTATCCATACAGGTCAGGTTGACGGTAAGNGAAGGTGAGTTAAGGAAAAGAGAAAGTATGGAAGAATATAATAGAGATCCTTCCCTTTGGAAGAAGGGAGTTAGATTTTGTAAGGATGAGAAAGAGTCACGACTTGAAGAGATGGTGAATAGGAAAACTTTTCCCATTCAAAAATTGGCATTGGAAGTATCAGCAAAGGTAGATCAAATGTGGGACTCCCTAGATAATAAATTCAAACAGTTCTCAAAATAGTAGAGGAGTCTAGAGAGGAAGGTAGTGATCGAGAAAAGAGAAAAAAGAGAGAAGTTGAATATGCACATAACAAAGGTAAGGGCAAAGTGGCCATCATCGAAGAGGTTGTGGATTCGGATACCNCCACAATCATGGGGAATGCCACCACCACATCAATAGTACCCTTACCGTCAACCTGACCTGTATGGATACTATGTGCAGCAGCCAATCTCTTCACATGACTCCACTAGTCACATTACTCCCCAGCCTCACTACCAAGGCCATGAGTACTATAGAACTCCTTCTCCTAGGGGTGATGTTTCAAAAACATACTATCCTTCTCATCCAGCTACATCTATTCCACCCTTAGCTCCATTACCACTTGCTCTAGCTATGTAGGGTGAGCTCCCTACCCAGCCACAGCAACGTAATGCTACAAGGGCTATTAATCCTCAACCTACTATTGGTTCAAACAACCGTACAAGAAAGAGATCCTTCTTTAGAACCAATAGTCTACCTAAGTCCTTGCAACCACAAGAGGTTGATCCTCCAAACGCCTCACCAACATTAGAAACTTTGGAACTCCCTTCAAACCAAAAATCATGCCTAACACATATGGTCATGTTGACTCATGCCATCACCAATTGGATTAAAGCTAGCCATCTTCCTAGGAAATTTTCTAATCCTAGAAGTCCTCTTATATATCTATAAATTGCTAGGAATGAATTGTGTAAAGCTGTTTTGGATTCAAGTTCTAATGTCAACTTAATCTCCCACGAAATGTACAAAGCTTGGAACTTGCCTCCACTAAAAAAGAGTAACATTCATTTAGAGTTGGCTAACTAGTCTATCACTATTCCATTGGGACTAGTGGAGGACATTGTTACCACTTTTTGTGGGTGGTCGTATCTAGCCGACTTTCTAGTGATTCAAGTCAAATGGTAAGGGGGACTTCCCAATCATAATGAGAAGAGCATGGCTAAGCACAATTGATGCATGCCTAGGAATATATGATCTTTCCCTAGAAATATCAAAGAAAAATATGTTTGGAAAGATCAAGAAGAAGAAAGTTCCATGCATCACATACAATGGCACAGGGTGTAATTGTGTGTAGAAGTCTTAATTTGTACAACATTTAATAGTGCCTGCATGCAACTAGTGTGCACAAGTAACAAAGATATAAAGATGCCTATATGCAGCAACCACAAGACAGGAAGGTACCCAGTGGCTAACAATTAACCAAGAGAGAAATTCAACTATATGCATGGAACCAACTGAGGGTTTGATCCTAGGATATGCCAACATAGGATTTACACTAACCCTTGCATGAAGCTTCGACAAAAACTGCAAAGGTGACTGAACCCAAAGCTTAAGCAAGTGGTTAAAGAATAAATTGAAAAGCTTCTTAAAGCTGGGTTCATCTACCCCATTGCTGATAGTGAATGGGTTAGTCCATTAGTTATTGTGCCCAAAAAGGAAGGTAAATGGAGGGTGTTTATAGATTTTAGGCTACTAAACATGGCAACGTTTAAAGATCACTTCCCATTGCTATTCATCGACCAAGTCTTAGATACCATTGCAGGGCACCGCTACCATAGTTTCCTAGATGGGTACAGTGTGGGTATAGTCAAATCCAAATAGCACCAGAAGACCAATCCAAGACTACGTTCACAAGTTCTTGGGGGACATTTGCATACAAACAGATGTCGTTTAGCTTGTGCAATGCTCCTACAACGTTTCAACGTATGGTTCTAAGAATATTTCAGCAGCAAATAGGAAATGGTGTGGAGGTCTTCATGGATGATTTCTCCACCTACAGAGCTGACTTCAATCAAGCATTGGATCGATTAGAGTAAGTACTCAAACGATGTGTTGAAACCAATTTAAGGATCAATTGGCAAAAAAATCCATTTAATGGTCCAAGAAGTCATAGTATTAGGGCATAATATTTTACAAACAAGGATAGAGGTAGACCCCGAAAAGATCAAAGTCATCCTAGGAATCACGCATCAACCTGAAACTATAAAAGACATTCGATCATTCCTTGGACACACTGGCTATTATAGAAGATTCATAGAAAACTTTTCAAAGGTTGCAAAACCATTGGTTGAACTAACGAAAAAGGACATACCTTTTGAATGGACCAAGGAATGTGAACTAGCTTTCCAAACCTTAGAAAAGAAGCTTGTAGAAATACCTATTCTACAAGCTCCTGACTGGTCCAGACCATTCCACATAATGACTAATGTATCCAACTATGCTCTAGGAGCCGTACTTACATAGTTAGATAATCATAAATGACCCTATTACATTCACTGTGCAAGTCGAAGTATTGCTAGTGCCTAACTCAACTACACCACAACAAAAAATGGTGTTTGCACTAGATAAGTTTAGGCACTATGTATTGGGCTATAAGGTATTTGTACACACAGACCATAGTGCAATTTGGTTCCTGCTAAATAAACCAACAGTGAGCCCTCACATCATATGATGGTTCATAATCTTACAAGAGTTCGATCTTATAATGATAGATAGTAAAGGCATTGAGAACGTTATTGTCAATCATTCATCTCAATTAAGGTGGGACAACAAAGAGGATGAATATTTGCTTTCTGGTCACTTTCCTAATGAACTCCTCTTTGTACGTGTAGTAAATAATCAATTAACCACAGAGACAAATTGGTATAGTAGTATTCTTACCTATCTCCTTACACAACAAACACCACAAGGGTTAGACGTAAAAAAGAAACAACAGTTTCTACACCAAGTCAAATATTTCATAGAAATCAATGGGCACATTTATAAGGTATGTCTCGATGGCTTGGTCTGATGGTGTGTTCCCAATGTAGATCAATTGCGAGTTCTCCAAGACACACCTGAGGGCCCTTGTGGGGGTCAATACACAAGGAGATGAACAACCATTAAAATCCTACTTGCAGGATATTATTGGCCTACATTGTTCTGAGATGCTCATCATTTTGTCCGATCTTGTGAGTGCTGCCAACGTGATGGAGGAATGATTGCTAGGATGGATGGTTCACAACAATGAATTCAACCTTTAGAACCCTTCGACATATGGGGAATTGATTTTATGGGGCCTATTACACCAATGTCCAATGGAAAGGCCTACATTGTTGTTGTTGTTGACTATTCCACAAAATGGGTAGAAGCAACCACTGTTACGGACTGTACATCATCTACTGCTGCACGATTTGTTCAACAAAAAATTGTAAATAGGTTTGGTGTGCCTTGTGCACTTATTTCTGACAATGGTACATATTTTACAGGTGAAAATTTTTGGAAGTTGATGCAATGCTTAAGAGTGGAACATAAACTAACTACACCATATCACCCTCAAACAAATGGTCAAGTTGAGGTCACCAATAGGGAGATTACCAAAATATTGACAGGAATCATTAGTAAGTATAGGTGAGATTGGAGCACCAAACTAAATGATGCTCTTTGGGCATACTGCTCCACATGGAAACTCCCTGTAGGCTACTCTCCCTATGAGTTAGTGTATGGTAAACTTCCAACACTTTCTATTCAAGATGAGCTCCGTACACTATCTACAACATGTCATCTCAACCTTAACCTTAATCTAGCATAGAAAGAATGATTGATGAACCTTAACTTGCTAGATGAAAATCAATTAGCCACCTTGTCATGTAATGAACTGCATAAGGCCTTTAACAAACAATGTCATGACCTAAGGATTAGGAAAGTTAAATATCAACCAATCCCACACATGTGCCACAATGAACTAAATTTCAAACGTTATGGAAAGGACCTTATATTATCCATGAAACCTTTCCTTCAGGGGCCATGATGATCTACAACCTTGAGAGCCCAGATAAGAAATTTTTGGTCAACATCCAACAAACCAAACCTTTCCATGAGCCTAGTACAGCTAGTACCAATACTACCTCTATTGGTGGACAACCCTGCTTGTTATTTCAGATCTCCTCCCTCTAACTCAGTTGTGGGGGAGAAGGCCACCAATGCTAACCATTCTAATCCCTCAGCTCTTTTTGCATTTTTGTTTTATACATTTTTGGTTTTACACATTTTTTCATATTTACTTTTTTTTATACCATCCTTACCATTTTTACTATTTCTTTGTTTGATTTACTTTCACTCATCACATAATAAGTGCCCATGATGGTGGTTTTTATTATAATGGTATGGACTGATAATGTTTGGTTTTTACCTTTGATTTTCAATGTTGATACTAAGATATTGTTTATTTTCATAAAATAGGAAATGAGTCCATGTCATCCTTCATCTATTCAACTCTATGATCTCCATTTATTTTGGAAGTGTACTATCCAGTTTTCTAAATAAACTTATTAATGAACTAGTGGCTTAGTACTTTTTGAACCAAGGAAAGATTCAAATGGATGAAAAGGATGTGACTTCAAGGGGATTTGACGCATTTGTGGTAGCTATTCTCTTGGGTACTTGGATGTTTTTCATAATTCTTCTGCCATTCTGCCATTGACCAAACATCATGAAGTTGAATGAATCTAAATAAGTCTTTACATGGTGTGGTTCTCACATTATGAAAAAACTGGTGAGAATTCAAAGCATGTCCCTTAGACATAATAAAGAAACATGGGCTACAAGAACTGGTTATGACACTAGAAAGACATGTTACCCATGCCTACAGGTCCCCTCTAACTAAGGCCCTTTCTCACTTCCTCCTCTTATGTTCTTTTCTTGATGGAATGGTAGTTGCTTTGTAGAAGCATCCTTTTTACTCCAAGAGGATGGATTGGTCAAGTGTGTTGATGCGAAGTCACTGGATGTGGTTGGTTTAACTCTAGATTTGGATAAAATTTTATTTTTTCACCTTAACCATATATTCCAAATGGGACTTTACACAACCTTGATTTTGGGATTCCATTTTATTCTCTCCTCTCTTCCCGTATTACTTTCCATACTCCACCTTATTACCAATTTTATGATTAGTCTATATCCTAGTTGATGCATTGTTATTCTTTGGTAAATTCTTATGGGTCAGTTTTTTAACTCTTGCTTCCAAATGTCATTCCTAGAGTCTACAGACTCTTTAGTTTGTGGGTTTGTCAAGGCATAAAGGCCACGAGCTTGCTTTGGGGAGGACCCACTGGAATTCCTTTTTGGTGTAATTGTTAAGTCCTTTCCCTTAAACATTTCTTGCAATTAGCCATTTCTCGTTTCATCCCCATCCATGACATCTATTTTATCAACTTCACCATTGTTATTTCTCTCATCTTTATTATTCCTTTAATTTTTCCACCCTATCACTACCAAAGGTTCACTCTTAGTCATGGGGGGCCCATCACAAATTTTTCCATTCTATTACCTATCTCACCCCTACACCTTGGGTAGTTATCAGTTAAAAAACCTCTAACCCAGTATCTACCATACCCACAACCCAACCAAGGTACTTCATATTGAGGCAAGGTATCAATTGCATTATATCTTACCTATCCTTGCTAATTTGTGGTTGTGTTGTGTGTGTAGATGGCAATTACACGAACAATGGACTAGGATAGGAGGGAGCACTTGAGATGGACAGGAGTGAAAGCAATTATGCAAGGAACATGCTTCATCACGTGGCTATGGATGAACAACAGGATGCACAATTCTGACATCAACAACAATGCATCTCATTTTCTTCTCTCTCTCTTCAAACTGTCAAATGAGGGTCTGGATGTCATCTATGTACAATTTTCACCATAATGATTATGAACACCAATGTTGTAATATGTTTGTCGATCCATTCACCAAGCACTTTGAGACTGTCACCCCATGTCACCGTCAGTTGTCATTTAGTCAATAATCCCATACCTTCCCAATATTTTGTAAGGAACTCCAGGATGAGTTTTCATTCAGTTGTGGGGGTATGATGAACCACGATATCAGGGTTGCAATATCGCATCCGCGATATTGGGTCTGCGATATCAGAGCCTTCCAAGTGATATCGGACATCCAATGTTGGAACCTGTCTCGTTGCCTATAAATAAGAGGCGAGCACACTTGGTTTTGGCAATTATGCTTAGTCCCTTACCTGAACTCTTGTCTTTTTCCTCTTCCAGAGATAGAATTATTTCTGAGTGCCCGCAATAGGAGTCATAAAGTGAACGAATCTTTATTTGAGCATTGTGTACTTGAGCATACCTTGTGGCCGAAAATAAAGATGAACTTTGTGATAAACCTTGCAACCTTTAGAATAGCTTATTTAATGTTATTTCTAGTTCTTTAATGCTTTCCTTAGTTAATTAATGTTCTCCCTCTCTCACCTTGTTAACTCTCCCAAGTAAGCACACTCAGTACAACCACTTCGAGCATACATGGAACACTTGGTAACCTAGTAATGATTAGCATTTCGTAATCCCAGTAGTGTTGCACTGGTTCAGGATGTGTATGGCAAGTGGGAATAAATGCTAGTGTGAGGACTAGTTAGAGCATAGTTGATTAGTTAAATTAAATTAGTTACTTAATTATTTCACTTCTCCTTTTTTAGCACCAAGACATAAAACATAAAAATATATAAAAATCATATACCTCAAGTTTACTTAACCATACAACCGTGCTATACAAGTAAGCTTGGGAAGACAATGATTAACTAACCCATCCTTGTTCTATAAAGGTGCATAAGCACTTAGTCCTTGGAATTCGACCGGATCATGCGCGGACGCTCATATTTGTATGGTTGAGCGTAGGGATACCTCGCCACTCATCAATTCACTAGAAAGTTAGAAATTTTTTGACTAATTTTTAGTCTAAAAATTCTAACTTCTAAAATGTTGAAACTAATCCTAGAATGAGTTGAAATGATGGTTCTTGAATGTCAAAAGATCCATAATCTTGTAAAATGCTATGAACTAGATGTAGAAGGTGACTTAGTGATTCTTATGAAACCTTGTTGGTATTTTAGACTTAGCAAAAATATTGATTTTCTAAGTCTTAAAAAAACTTGCAAAAAGTGCCAATTTCAAAAGCCTAGAGTGCTAAAACTATTGTTGATAAATTTTCCTGACCCTAGAAATCCATTTTACATGTTCAAATGAAATTCTAATGAGGTTCATGAGTGTTAGTACTAGTTTTCTTGGTGCTAATACTAACATTAACATTGACACCTTAGCATGAATGTCAACATTGACAACACTTAGAAAAATATTTAGCATTTTAATGAAATTTTTCAAAATTCCTGAAACTAAAGTCAAGAAGTTCAAATATGATCCTGAATGGTTGATAAGATTCTCTAAAGATTACAAATGATTCTTATGAAGGTATATTTGGTGCCTTTTATCTTGTGATGTTGAAGGAAGATTGATTCAAAATCTACATTACCTCCAATACATTGAAAAATTTTGATTTTAGAATTTTTGCAAGGTAATAAAAAATGAAAGTCTATAAGATGGATTATGAATCCAAATGATCTTGAAGGATCTCCAAGAATTGAGAATGTGCCTCGTGATGATGCCTTTAGAAAATTTGATGCTTAAACACACATAGGACAATGTTGAAATCACACATAGTCTTGATCTTTGGTGAACCAGAAAAGTAGGTACAACACTAGGATATTTAAAAATTTGTAATCATGTTCATAACTTTCTTTAAATGATAAAATTATAGGCCTAATAAAAATCTATAAAGTAGATAAAGTTTTTCTTGTGTGAAATTCTCTATCAATAACATATTTTAAAATAATAAGATGATCAATAGTAGAATGCTACCACCTGAATCCTATTTAAGAAATTACACATATTTAATTTTCTTCAGTCCATCTTCCATACATAGATTCTAGAATAGTACCTAAATTCTTGATAAAAATATTACTATTTACAATCAAGCTATAATTATTTTTTATCTCATTTTATCAAGATCATAATTACTTAATTTATGAACCATGCCTTTTCTAATCTTGCTTGCATTGAACAATGATGTATTAGCATACTGGTAAGACACTTGATTTGGAAGTTCTAGGTCACGGATTTGATTCCGATGGGCAATGCTAAGTTATATAATTGGACTATATATCTTTGGGTGTTTCTCTACTTTACTTATTTTAGGTTCTAACATCCTAATACCACTTGAACATGTAAGTTTAAAATTTTTTAAATGGAATTTTATAACAATGGTCCTTCCCATTTAAACATTCCTTCGTATAAGTTATTTACATCAATAGTTTTCCTAATGCTAGTTCTTTTCTCTCATGCATTGTCTCATCAAAAGAAATCATTAATGTATGACCATTGTTATGAAAATATTCTATTCTATCACATTATAAAATAAAGTTGGGTAAAAATTTTTAGTATTTCTAAAAGAAAAGCATAGTCTATTCCTCTCTTTCATTAAAATAAATGTTAAAAATATTTGATATTTTTCTTTATCTTTCTTAAGAAACTATCTTTATTTAAAAAATTTCCTCTTCTTAGTTTAAATGAAATTTTTATATGACTTGATAGTCCTTGGTGACTTTTAAATCTTCAATGAAATTCTAATTCTCTTAAATTCTTCATGATAGCATTGTTGATTGTTTTATTTTGATCATTAGAAATACTTACGATAGCTATAATTAGATTTTTTATAAGATTCACACTTGGATTTTGAATCTTTTAAATTTCATTTTGATAATTGTTATTCATTTTAGTAGTTATTCTCAAGTACTTTTCCCTTTTTGAAAGTCTAATATGCTATGTATTTATTAATAAAGATTGATAATAGGATTCAATTATTTCTTCATATATTTCAAAACATTTGATGCTGCTAACATTAGTTCGATTAAAAAGAAGAAAATTAATAGTAGAGCTACCTTGTGAGTCTACCAAAGTCAAGCCACTTGATTTTGGATATTTATTGATGTCATTTAAAATCTTGTCATTCTTCCCAAACCAATAAATGTTTTTTCCCATCAGTAAATTATTGATCTTAAGAGCATCAATTCTATTCTATACTTTTCTCATATTCTAAAAATCCTTAAGCATTCTAGTGACTAACAGGAATTTGATCAGAATTAATTCTGATATTAAAGTCATCACATTTGTAAATTTTTCCTCTTTGAGAAAAACTAGCAATATGCATGTCAAGGAATTCAAAAGAAAAATCTTGGGATAAATGTTCTTATTCATAGAGAGTAGCTTCTCTAAGTGTCAAGTAGCACAAAGTTAAGAATTAGAAAAACTTTTATTCTAATAGTTTTAGCAAAATATATTGCTAGTTTTCATCTCCCATTTCTATTTGGACTATCTTACGAAAATTTTAAGTTAGAATAGCCACATCCAAAGCTCTTCCACACTCTAATTTTTTTATAAGGAAAAGATAAAATAAAAAAATTTAAAATAACTTTTTTTAGAGAGTCTTCAGCTTTCCATGTCTCAGCAATACCAAAAATGTTAAATTTATTAAAGAAAGGGTACCCATTAAGTTTCTATAGGTAAAGTATTTCAAGTTTTATCAATCTCAAGGATTTCTTGGGAAGTTATTATGGTAGAAATGTTTTGGTAAGAAATGATCTAGAGATAGTGAATACTAATGTCTTTTAGATTGTATAGACTATGAAGGATTTTGAAGCTTTTCATTTTATTTTATGTAATGATTCATATGAATTTTTATTCAAAAATAACACTTGGTATATATCTCTACAAATTGTTGGATTCATTCATCCAAATAATAGTTTTACACTAGTGATTTAAGCTATCTATGAATCCTATGAAGTTAATATTTGGGATGATTACTATTTTTCCAAATATTTTTTTCTTGTCAAATTCGCCAATCCTAAAATAGTTGCAAAATCCTTAGATTTAAAAATTTTTATTGATCAATAGAATACTTTTATTTTTTAGAAATGGAAAGTCGATTTTAATCCATATTTTGTTGATTATTCTAAAATTTCTTACTAGATTAAATTAGAACATATTCCTCTTATTTCTCAAAGTTTTGAAAGTAAAATTATTGGTAGTAGTGGCACAATCCTCAAAACAAAGTCAAAAACATTATTAGATGTTGTGTAGCACATATGTTATTTTGTAGATATTAATTTACATTACATGAAGATAATATTAAAACTTAAGATCAACAATTAATGTTGTTTTCTAGAAAATTACATACTATAACTTATGAGGCTATTACTACTATTGTCATCATTAAGGCCATGTTATTGGAATCTATCCTTTTTCTCACTAAAAATATTTTTGTGAGGAAAAGATTCAACAGTTTTCCCAAAAGGTAAATATGGTAAGTTTTAGCATATACAAATGTAATTTTTTTTTTAATAATTTCTAAACCTTTTACTAATCCTTTTAAATTTAAAGGCACTTATAAACTCTCAATATCTAAAGAAGATTCTTCTTTTAAAAAACACTTTTTAAGTATGGACTAGTAATGAAATTACTAATGTAGATGAATTTCACTTACTACAATTCCAAGCAAATAATTATAGATACTAATTTCAATTAACAAATCTCTAAAGTGTTTGCTTCTCTCTTTACTTCTACAATTGTTCCAAAGTTTTTCTCATTAGGTAATGGTTTTTTACTTATTCATGATATGGATTGTGAAACAACTACTAAGCTTGAAAAATCAAGGGTGGGGACCTCCACCCACACATCTTAATGTTACTTTTATCATGAAATGTTCAGGGCACTTTTGATAGGTCCCAAGTAAAAATTGTCATGGAGTATATTTTAAATTAACACTTATCTTCATATTTTCTTTTCTTACAAGAGATTAAGATTTTAGTGTATGATATTAGTTTTGTTGATAAAAATCTATTTTAGAAAACAACCTTATTTTCTACTCATGTAGTTAATAAAGGAGGTATTGCTATTCTAGTTAACTAAAATTAGACTAAAAAAGTTTTGAATTTTGGCTCTAGAAGAGTTATTTGGATTACTTGTCCTAGTGAAAAAAGAGACTTTGAACTTTAAAGTATTTATGGTCCTAATAATTTAAAAGATCACTTAAAGGTTTGGAAATATCTTCTATATCTGCCTAAAATTCCTTGGATTATTAAGGCCGTTTCAATATGATTGAAAATCATTTTGATAAACTTGGTACTATTCCTCCTAATATATCTTCTCAAGAAAAATAAGATTGATGTAATTTTAAAAAAAAATATTTTCTTTTTGATGTTAGCTCTTTATATACACATCATTTAATTGAGAAGCATTATATTTGGTATAATTATCACAAAGAAATGATAGAATTTAGTCTGCTTATTAATTTTTTATCTTTAATGTTTTTTTCAGAAGTTTGCAAATAAAGTAATAATGCAGATAGATGTTACTGTTTCATACCATTTTCTTATTAGTATTTTTCTCTCTAAATTTAATTCTTCTTTCTTTTTAAAGAAAGTGATTTTTCATATGAATGCTAATATGTTCATAGAACCTACTAGAAAAAATATTTAAAGTCTTTATGGAATGTGGAAAAACATCTACTAGTGATGTTGGTTGGATTGACTGGTAACAATGAATTACTTGTAGAATGAAAAACTATGCAAGATGGTTTAGAAAGTATTTTGCTACGTGAAAGAATTAAGTTAAAAAAGATCTTATAGAATTTATTAAGAAAATGTGAATTCTTTGAGATCATAATCCCTTTGATTTTAAAATTCAAAAAAAATAGCTAGATTTTGTTAAGCTAAATAATGTATGGATGCTTTTGAAGCTAAAAGTACTCTCACTAAAGGTCAAATGTCCTAATTAAAAATTGAAGATGAAACTTTTAAGAAATTTTAAAAATTTCTTAAAGGAAAGAGTCAAGCACCTATACTAGAATAACTTTATATAAATTATTTCATCATCGTAGATCTTAAGACTATTAATAAGGTTTTATCAAATCATCTTTGTTCTGAAGGTTTTATCAAGGAAACCTTTGAGGCCTCTAGTACACATATTCCTCATCTTATAATAGATATCATTAAACTTGAGTAGATAGGTTTTGTTAATCATAGACATATATTAAATAAAATTATTATAGTTTAGGAGGGAATGAAGTGGGCTTTTCATACTTATCAAGACATTGCCTTTATACAGTTACATTATTCTAAAGCTTATGAAAAAAATGAATGAAATGTTTTTATATTTTATCTCCATAAACTAGAATATGACAATTATTTTATTCATCTTATTTGTACCCTATTCACAAATGCTAATTCTCAAGTTGTTACCAATTTTGGATCAACTTTTTCCTTTTCTTTTGAGTGGATAGCTCATCAAGGTTATCCTCTAGATTCAGATCCTTTGATTATTACTGCAGACTTTCTCTTACATAATGTACATAATGATTTGCAAAGGAATATGATTAAGGGAATTTCAATTTATAATTAAGATATGTAATTTCTTAACATGCACTTTGTATATGATTCTTTTTTTATGATTAATATTTTTTAGCTAGTATGGAGGATTAATCTGTGTTATCTAGCTCTCATATTAATTTATAAAAATTTGATGTTTCTTGTAATGGAAATATTAATAAGTGAATTATTTTCAAGGCTTGGAAAATCTTTTAAAAAGATTCTATCTTCAAAATTTTAGAAATAATTTTTTCTTTTAAACCTATTCTCACTATGTTGTGGAATTATGGGGTTAATAGAGTTGAAAAGAAGCTTGATAAATGAAAAAGAATAAAACTTAGTAATACCTAATGATGTAGAACCGAGAGGTTCATGCCTTAAAGGTCTAGAAGAAAATCCAATGGAGGTGGAGCTTTCATCATTCCATCAAAGAATAACACTTTGGGAAAGGTTGGGTTCCTATCATGTGCCTTTCCAATGTGATCAAAATAGAGAAAACAAATGTAGATATTGCACCTAGAGTCATAAATATTTTAGAGTCTAAGGATCTTGCAAAAGTTGGAACCTAGGGTAAAGGGAATGTATGGTACCACAATTGCATGTAGAAGGAGGTGGACACAAAAAGAGTCTAAATTGAGAAATAAGACATTGAAAAGCTTGGGGAAAGAGGTTCTTAATGTCATTATCCAGTATGTAGAAGTACAAGAAAATAACCAATCTAGGAGCTATTCATTTCTCAAAGTAACTTATGAAATTTTTACTAAATGATGACGCATGAACAACCATCATCGATAGCTAATGACCATCAATGTTAATGCCTAAACACACACATTAACATTAAGAGCTATGATTTTGGAGGGTGAATTTGATGATGATGGAGATAGAGGGAGGAATACATTAGGTGGAATTGGAATGATAATTCAAATCACACTTCCCCTAATGACACTAATCCAATTAGATTTGTCGAGGTTATAGTAGCAAGAATTTGACACATTTGAATGACAATGGTGATGAAAAGCCCATATAAGTAGACTTGCTAGCACAATCTAGAGGTTTGGCTGGTGTGGCTACTATAATTCCACAAGGTTCCTTGATTTTTACAATGATCTTGCTCAGTGCATGGGTCTGGCAAGGACCAAGTGATGATGTTTGGAATGTCCTTTTGTCTCTAATCCTAGGCTCAATATACAACTTGATGATCTGACAAATGGAAGCTACATTGATGGCAATAGGAAGCACATAGAAAAAGTAACTATGTGCACATGATGTTCCTTCTTTGGAATTATTGTATGTCAATTTTGGTATGACGTTCCCTCTCTAGGATTATTGTAGGTCATTTTTTTTGTTCTTTGTGTTAATGTTTTATTTACCTTTTAAGCTAGGGTTCTCTTGACTTTTCTTGGATTACTTGCTGATGCATCAATGATGTGTAACTCAAAAGGTTTGTACCCCAATCAATGCAACCTTCTTTTAGGCTAGGAAGCTTTCTCATTTTAATATTATCACTAGTTTTTTTTTCTTTTTGAAAAATCTCATCCTTATTGACAAAGTTTTAGTTATTAAGTAGACGTTTCAATCTACTAATATTTATTACTATAGTTGTTAGGATTATTCTAAAACTTTTTATGATATAATTAATTATATTATCCATCAATTTCTTTATTATACTAAGCAACATAGAAAATTATTTTTTAAAATTTCTTTAGATATTTACACTAGTAGGAAGAAAGATGAAGGATTTGGCATGATTAATTATTATAACTAAGATGTTCTCTTACAATCAAATGGATTACAAAGTCCATTGATGGAGATAATATTTAGATGTTCCTTTTAAGAAATAAACTTATGCAAGAAAAGCATTTAAATGATAATAATTGGTCTTCTAATAACTTTCTTCACTATCTTCTATTTTCTTAGGCCATTTTTATTCCTAGTTCTCCAATTATTAAACCATTTTGGAAAACATGGTAAAAGGTTAGTAAGTATTGAAATTATAATCATATTATAGTTTAAGAAGATATGCTTAAGCAAATTAACTCATGATGGCCTCCTTTTAATGAAAGATCATAAGCTACTAATTCTCATCTATATTATATACCACTTGAGAAAATTTGGTATTACTATAGATTTTTATCTACATCTGCATGATAAATGGATTACATGAAAGAACACTTCTAGCCTCTATGGTTTTAATAGAAAGAGAAAACAATATTTTGAAAAATAAATTTCTAATCCCAGAAATTTATTTAAAGTTGACAATAGTTTGTATCAGGCTTTTTTGGATATTTTTTAAAAGGATGAGAAATCTCTTTTTGCTTTTAACTCCAAAGTTACAGGTGAGATTATTACAAAGAATGATATTATTTATAATAAATTCACTAAATCCTAAAAAATGTAATTATCATGGCACTATTAGATGAAGAAAATAGAAAATATTTAAAGACTTTGTACCTTTTCAAAAATTCATATTTTTTATGATGTCTTCTTTATTAAGATCTTCATATTGACACTCATCTTAAACATATGATAATTGTTTGTTCCCAATTTGCTCTTAGTGTAAGTGAAGACTCATTTTCTTATGTTTTTTAATGTCCTATTGCAAAACATGATTAGAACTAAACATTAATAATTTATGATGAGTTGTAGTTTTGTTGGCTACATCGATGAGGCCTCGTCGACGCAGCCTCGTCGACTGGGCCTTGTCAACGCATCGTATCATGCATCGACAAGGCCCCATTTATGTAGTATTTATATTCAGCTATAAATACATGTCCATCGGCCACATTTATGGTAACCAAGATTTAGTAGCAGCAAAGCTCTTGTAGTTTGTTCATTTGAAAGTTAGATATTTTCTCCCAAGTGTCCGCAACAAGAGTCATTGAGTGTACAAATCTTTATTCAAGCATTGTTGTACCTGAATACGACAGTGTGTGTGGCAATAAAGATGAGCTTTCTAATAAATCTTACAGCACTTTGGATACATTAAATATTCTATTTATGCATTTAAATTTTTTCAATTATTTATTGAATATTTTCTAGTAATTAAGTTAATGAAGCAATTAAGCAAGATAGATTAAACACATAAGTATGACCACTTGGAGCATAACACATATTTGCTTGGTAATCCCAACAGTGTTATTGCTTGGTACACCCAATAGCGTAGCACTTGGTAACCCAAGAGTGGATACATGGGTTCAAGACATGTATAGAAAGTGGGACCATATGCTTATGTTAGGACCAGTTAGACACTAGTTAATTAGCTAATTTAAATTAGTTAATCCAATTACTTTTATCTTTATTTGAATACCAAACCATAAAATACAAAATGATAAAAATCAAATGCCTTAATTACACTTAACTATACCAGTGTACATCACAAGTGTAATTGGGAAGACAATGATTGACCTTAAGGAAAAGATTCACTTTCTAGAAGACTAGTGTACTAGAAACTATTAATTCTATAGAATTCAACCAGATCACAATGAACGCTTGTGATTCGTATGGTTGGATGTAGGGGTACCTCACTGCTCATCATTGGCACCATTGCTAGGAACTTTGTTTTTTGAAATGTGCACTATCTAGAATTAGTGAATATTATTCATATCATTGGAAGAACTCAAGGTCAATATTACTATGAATGACATATAAACTACTAAGCACACTAATAATTTTATTCATTTTTCAAAATGTCATCTTCTTTCCACAAACATGAAGATGTCAAACTATCGATCCCCCAAGAGTACAAAGTGGTATATACTCATCTAGATGAGTATATATCATACTTCACCTTCATCCTACATCAGGATGAATAGCTATGATGGCATGATATGGAGGGAAACATTTTCTTGCCCCTCGATCAATCTATGCCAAGGATGCTACTTAAAACTCTTAAGAAGTTGGGCATTCCAGATCTTCACAAAGAATATGTTATGAATGGCTATGACACTCAAAACTATTGTCCCACGAAAACAAAACGCAAGTGAGATCAATGTTAGGAGAAGCTCCATGAGGCTACAAAGGGGAAACATTACACTAATCTCTTATTCCTACTAAATCAAGATGACAATGACAATCCTCCCTTTGAAGGTTCTCAACATGAAGATTCTCCATCCCTTGTTATTGATGACGAGGATGTGACCCTGAACCTGTGATCCACTATTCATAGATTAGGCTCAAGAAAAAGCAACAGCCAAGGTAGGAACATGGGCAAACATCACAATAGTAAGGGATCTAAGGATGGTGGTTGTAATGAGTGAAAAAGTGATGGTAGGCACCATAGTGGCACTTGGCGGTCCACCTTCCTCTCCATCCTCTTCATCCAATTTTGAACATTCCTCTTCATCTGCAAGTTCTTATAGAAGCCATCATTGAAATAATCATGATGAAGGTGATCAACAAGATAACAATGATCATGAAGGCCATCAAAACCAAAGCGATGGCTAAAACCATCATCAGCATCATTGATGTAGTCATGATGATGAACCTTTGTTGGCAACTCAAAGTATGCTCAACATTACAAAGGCAATTACAATTCCAACTAGGCATAGGAAAGATAGCCAGATCAAGTGCTTAGACATGAATAATATTTCAATATTTGAGGAGGGATATAATTTTGATCCGTTGACACATCTACAAGCTTTCCATGATGATTTTGCCTTTAAAAACTTAGAAAATAAATGGAAAAAACTCAAGGTCTTCCCTAGGACATTCATGAAGAAAGTTGAAAGTTGGTACCAAGATTTAGAACCAAAATCCATTTGCTAATGGAGTACCATGTTAGAGCTATTTAATGATAAATACCAGATGTACTCTAAAGTGTCTAATTTGAGAAGGCAAATCCAATGTTGGAAACAAGGAGTACATGAACCCTTGAATGCCACCATGGGTAAATACTATTCACTCTTATACCAATGCCCTGGTCATGGTTATTCTCAAAGGGAACAACTTCACCACATCATGGATGGGCTTAGAGCAAAAACTAGAAGAACCCTTGGGGTGTATGCCCAAGGAAGATTGTTTGAATTGAGAGCTCATCAGATCCAAATTCTGATTGAGTAGGTAGCAAAAGAATAAGGTGTGCTATGAAAAATGGAAAGTGTGAAAGAGTATAATAGGGATCCTTCCATTAGAAAACGAGAGGTATGATTTTGTGATGAGGACTCACCACTCAATGAAGTGATGAACAAGAAAACCTTGCCCATCCAAAAATCCATTTCTAATATTTCAATGAAGGTTGATAGATTATGGGACTCTTTGGATGAAAAATTTCAAACTACCATGAAGATCATTAAAGAATCCAAAGAGCAAAATAGTGACTGTAATCGCAAGAGGCAAAAACAAAGCTAAGCATGCCTACCAAAGAGGTAAGGGCAAAGTTGCATCCATAGAGGAAGTTGTGGAAATCAACTCTGATGATGAAAATGATTGTGACATTTGTTACTAGAAGGTTTTTTCCCTATAGTGTCAAACTTACAAGAGTCTAGGATGTATGTATTGAATCCTTGACTAGCACGTAGGCAAGCACCTAGATGAATGCCTTATCCTCAAGGCAATCCAAGGCGGTTCCACCAATAACAACAAGCTTACTACCCAAGTGGATATCCTTCACAACCTTATGAACAATATCAATAATGGTATTAGCCATAATCATGGGGAATGCTACCACCAATGTAGCAATACCCTTATAGACAACAAAATCTATATGAGTACTATGTCCAGCAACCTATCTCCTTAAGAAGTTCTACAAGTCATACCTTGTTTCAGCATCACTATTACCCTCTGGAGTATCACCGAACACATTCACCATCTACTTGATGGTAGAACCCATATCCATACCACCATCTGCATCTGTCTGCACACACACCTTTTCCTTCAACCCAGTTACCTCCTGCTCCATCCATGCAGGGTGAGATTCCTCCAAAGTAGTAACAACAAAATGCTACGAGGGTTGTACATTCACAATTAGCTTTCCAACCAAGTGGTTCATAAAATTGATCCAAAAAAAAATCCTTCTTTTGATCTAGCAATCCTTTCTAACCATCACAACCTGGTTTGACTAATCTTCCTACATCTCTAATACCCTCATCCTCTACATCAAATTCTTTTGAGTGTCCCTCAAACCAAGTTCCACCTCGAATTCTCACTATAATCCTAACTCATGTTGTTTTTAACTGGATTAGGGCTAGCAATCGTTCAATGAAAAGATCTAACCTAGGAAGTCCTCTCATTTACTTGTAGACCATTGGACACGAGCCATGTAAGGCTTTTCTTGACTCTGATTCTGGAGTTAATCTCATCTCCCATGACATGTATAAGGCCTGGAACCTATCACCTCTCAAGAAGAACAACATCCATCTAGAATTGGCAAATTAGTCCATCACTATCCCTCTAAGATTAGTAGAGGACATTGTGATCATAGTTTGTGGGTGGTCCTATCCTGCTAATTTTCTAGTGATCAAGAATAAAAATTGCAAAAGTGAATTTCCCATCATTATGGGAAGAGCTTGGTTAAGCATGGTTGACACATGAATGGGCATAAAGGATCTCTCTTTGAAAATATCCAAAGAAAATAAATTGGACAAGATAAAGAAGAAGCGTATTCCATGCATTGCATACAGCGATAATGGGTGGAATTACATGCAAAAGATTTGATCCATCAAAAGTACATACATTAAATCATGCAATTAGTGTGCACAAGAAATCAATATTCAAGGGTGTATGTACATAGTAGCCACAAAATAGGAGGGCACCCAATGGTTGATAGCTAACTCTGATAGCAACACATTATGCATAGAACCAATTGAGAGCCTAACATGTGCTCATGTTGAAGGCATGGACAAAATTGAATAAGTTCATTTCCAACTCTCTGATGAAGATGATGATAATTGTTTGGGAGAGTTGAAAATTCCTAATAACTTTAATAAAGAGCCCCTAGAGCTAAAAACATTACCAACTAGCATGGAATATGCATTTGTAAACAATGGTAAATAAATCATAATTAATTTTAAACTTGCTCCCAAACAAAAAGAAAAGCTATTAAAGGTGGTTAACAAATGGCCAATAGCCTTTCCTTGGTCATATCCTAAGCTAACAAGAATTGATCCAAGGATATGTCAACATTGTATTTAGACTAACCTTGCCATGAAGCCTAGAAGGTAGCCATAGAGATGATTGAACCCCAAATTGAAATACATCATCAAGGAGGAAATTGAACAACTCCTCAAAGTAGGGTTCATCTATCCCATTGCAGATAGTGAGTGGGTTAGCCAACTCGTAATTGTGCCAAAGAAAGGTGGCAAATGGTGGGTCTACATCAACTTCAAGCTGTTGAATATGGTAACATTTAAAGATCATTTTCCATTGCCATTTGTGGATCAAGTGTTGGACATTGTATCTGGGCATTGTTATCATAGCTTCTTAGATGATTATAGTGGCTATAAACAAATCTATATTGTACTAGAAAATTAGGCCAAGATAACATTCACAAGTCCTTAGGGGAATTTTGCATATTCTAAGATGCCATTCAGTCTATGCAATGCCCCTGCAACATTTCAATGCCTAGTCCTTAGTATTTTCCAATAGCAAATCGGTAGTGGTGTGCAAGTCTTCATGGATGAATGTTTGACCTATGGAGCTATATTTGAGCAAGCTTTGGACTACCTTAAGCAAGTATTGAAGGGAGGTGTTGAAATAAACTTGCAGCTCAACTGGAAAAAGAGCCATCTCATGGACCAAGAAGGCATTATGCTAGGGCACTAAATTTTACAAAAAGGAATTGAGGTAGACCGAGAGAAGATAAGGGTCATCCAAGGAGTAACATGCCAACCAACGATAGTTAAAGATGTTCAGTCATTCTTTGGACACACTAGCTACTACTGGTGATTCATAGAGAATTTCTCTAAGATCACAAAACCATTGGTAGAACTTACAAAGAAAGATGCATCTTTCATCTAGATAAAGGAATGTGAACATGCTTTCCAATAGTTAAAAGAGAAACTCATAGAAACATCAATCCCACAAGTACTAGACTAGTCCAAATCCTTCCACATCATGATGGATGCATCTAACTATGCCTTGGAAGTATTGCTCACATAGATGAACAATAAGAAACACCCATACTGCATCCACGATGTGATCTGAAGCATTATGAGGGCATAGTTAAATTATACCATTACGGAAAAAGGACTAATGGCCGTGGTGTATGCTCTAGAAAAGCTCAGGCACTATGTGCTTAGCTACAAAGTAATTATGCACACAGATCATAGTGCAATTTGCTTCCTCATGAACAAGCCAATGGTGAGCCCTCGTGTCATACAATGGCTCGTGATCTTACAAGAGTTTGATCTCATGATGATAGATCAAAAATGGACTGAGAATGTAGTTGTTGACCATCTCTCTTACTTAAGATGGGATAATAAAGAGAAGGAGATCCCACTCTCTAATTAATTTCTAGATGAACTCCTCTTTACAAGAGTAATAAATGAACAAATATCCATAGAAACAACATGGTACAATGGTATCCTCACTTATCTTCTCACTCAGGAGATGCCATAAGATCTTGACTTCAAATGGAAGCAACAATTTCCTCATTGGGGCAAATACTTTATGGAAATCAATAGACACCTCTATAAGGTGTGTGCAAATGGCTTGATTCATTGATGTGTCCCTAATGAAGCTTAACTACACATTTTCCAAGATGCTCACAAAGGGCCTTGCTAAGGCCACTATGTAAAGAGATGCATGGTCATAAAAATCTTGATGGTAGGATATTTTTGGCCTACAATCTTTAGGGATGTCCACCAATTTGTCAAATCTTGTGAATGCTATCAATGAGATGGGGGGATGACTACTCGCATGGAAGGTCCTCAACAATGGATTCAACCACTAGAACCTTTTAACATATGGGCCATTGACTTCATGGGTTCCATCACACCAATGTCCAATTGAAAGGCATATATTATTGTAGCAATCAACAACTGCACAAAATGGGAAAAGGTAGTAGCCATTACTAATTGTACATTATCTACCACTGCTAGATTTATACAACAAAATATTGTAAATAGGTTTGGAGTGCCACATTTACTAATTTCTGACAATGGAACTCATTTCATAGGTGCCACTTTTAGAAAATTAATGCAATGCTTGGGGGTTGAACATTAATTAACGATACCCTACCACCCCAAGCCAATGGTTAAGCAAAGGTAACCAACCAAGATATCACAAAAATACTAACATGGACCATTAGCAAATAGAGGAAAGATTGGAGTACAAAACTTAATGATGCCCTTTGGGCTTACTGTTCAACATGGAAACTTCCTATTAGCTACTCCCTATGAGTTGGTGTATGAAAAACTTCCAATTCTCCTGATTCAATCTGAGCTATGTACACTCTCAACAACCTTTGATCTAAATCTTGACCTAAGTCTAGTGGCCCTATCTTTGAATGAGATGCACAAGGCATTCAGTAAGTAATGTCATGACCTCAGAATCAAGAAGGTAAAACTTCGACCAGGAGATAAGGTTCTCTATTGGAATCCCACACATGTACCTCAGAGGGAAAAATTTCAAACATCATAAGAGGAACCTTATATAATTTATCAAACCTTACCTTTTGGGGCTATGCTAATCCACAAGTCTAAAAGCCCAAATAAAAATCAGTTGATCAACATCCAACAAGTAAAACCTTTCCTCAAACCAAGATAGGCCAATGCAACTACCACCTCAACAGATGGACAACCATGTTTCATTTTTTGGATCTCCTTCCAACTTAGTCATGGGGGAGATGACCATCCATGCTAATAATCCATATGGATTCTCAATTTTTTCTACTTTTTTATTTTCCATATTTTTTTGATTTTACAAGTTATTTATTTTACAAATTTTTTATTTTCAAATTTTTCTAATTTTACACCATTGTTAGTACCTTTGAACCTTTCTTAATTATTTTACACTTTTTTATATATTTTACTTTGTATTTTTTTTTGTTCAAGTGTGATATTTCCTCATTTTTTATAATAAAATTGCTTTATTACCATAGGACACAGTGCCTCTATTGCTATTTACTAATGATGGTTTATGCTTAATGTTGTGATTGTCAATGTCTGGTTTTTATTTTTAAATTCTAATGTCTAATGACTATGACATAGTTTATTTTTCATGGAATAGGTAGTGAATCCATGTCATCCACCCATCCAATAAACTCTATGATTTTTCTTATTCTGGAAATTTGAGGCCCCTTCCATTAAAGAAACTTTTAATCAATGAGTGACCTTGGTAGTTCTAGAATTAGGAAAGATTCAAAAGGTTTGTAAAGGGTGTGACTTCAAGGGGACTCAATACTCTTCATACTCTTTTACTTGCTTGAGCACTTGAGTGTTTTTGATGGACTTCTTACCATTCCATTTCAACCACTAATAGGAAGGTAAATAAAGTCTTTGCATGATGTGGTTCAAAGCACATCCCTTAGACATAATAAACGAATAAGTCATTGCATGGTGTGGTTTCCATTTCAAAAAATGATGGGAATTCAAAGCACACCCCTTGGACAAATAAATAGGCTACAAGCACTGGTTATGGGACTAGAAAGACATGCACCTATGTCTAAAAGTCCCCTCTAACTAAGGCCCTCTCTCACTTCCTACTTCTCTCTTTTCTTCTCCTTATGGAATGGTGGTTGTTTTGTAGAAGCACTCTCATGTCTCATGTGGGTAGATCAGTCTTCAAGTTGCGATGCAAAGTCATTGAAAGTAGATGATTTTGGTTTGGACTAAGTATGGATCTTCCTAGGTCATTTTAAACACGAATTCCACAAGGGACTTCTTATGACCTCAATTTGAAACTCTATTTCACTTTCTCTGTCATCTATCCATTCTACCATAACTCACCTCACTACCATGTTCTATGTTATGCTCTATGTCTTGGTCTAGTTTGTTTGAATTCTTGGATAGATTCTTTGTGGTTGGTCCTTAAATTTTCATTATCATTAATCAACTACAGACTCCTTAGTTGAGGTTATTCAAGGGAAACAAGGGCATGAGCCTACTATGGAGAGGATCCACTTGCATAGCTCTTACCTTTGTTAGTTAAGGTACCTTATCTTTGACATTGCCACAATCCTATCTTTCGCATATTCCATTGTGTATTCCACTCAATGTTCCTTAACCTTTTATTTCATTCATCCCCCAAATCAATTTTTTCTCCATTTTTCCAAATTTGTGAGCTCCAACACCCTCTTCTTATATTTTCATACTATTCTTGGCCTTTTCAGCTTTCATTTGATCCCAGTTTCATTCAAAAATTTGCTTTATTTTGCAAGTTTGACCAAAGCCAATGGTCATCTATACTGATTAACAACTACATCGACAAGGCCTCATTAATGTAGTTGACCACATCAACGAGGCCTCATCAATGTAGTGCATAAATCCTATATATATCGTTGTGCACTTTGGAATTTTTAACATTTACCTCATAAAACATGGGGAGTTTTGCAATTTTTCAAAGCCCAAAACCTTCCAGAGCCCATAACTTCCCAACCATTTGTCTAAATTACTCTGTTTTTTTATCCTGCACTTACCGAAGGTAAGCTCTTTGTTGTGGGGGCAGCAAACCCTAAGGTTTCTAATGAAAAATTGCTGAAATTTTTTGAAAATTTTTCTAACTCCCCCAAAGGGTTAATAACCTTAACAATATACAAACATCAATTTTTTTGAAAAGTTAGCCTTTTCCACAACCTTCGGGATGAATTATTATCAATAGCACATGAATAAATAATAATTGGAATAATTAAATCATCCATAATCACAACTTAGCCAAGTGTAACTATCCTTAAGAGATAAAGATATCCCAATTGCTTTAAGTTATATAAAGATTGCTATCCCATGGTCTCATTGTGATTATAGATGGCACCAAAATTGAAACGCCCACAGGAAGGAAAACCCTCTCAACCAAGGGAGAAGCAACCCAAAGCTGGAAGAGGCCAACAAGAACAAGCCCAAGAACTGCCAGAGGCAACCCATGCAACGGGACCTCTTTGTGAGGAGCATGAAGTGGAATCTATTCAATAAATTCCAAAAGAAGAAGTGCCCATTGAGAAATTAAAGCAAGGAGAAGTGCCTAGACCTACACCAAGGCTTAAAGTCACTTTAATTCAAGCCTGCCTTGACATCATTAGGTCTTGGGAGATTCAACAATCAGTTCTTCAAGAAATGAACTTTGCACCATTTCTAAAAAAAGCTCTAGTAGAAGTCAAAACACAACTACAAACCTATCCTATTGGCCAGTAATCACATCTAGTAGAGAAAGGTACAGGGGAGAGACATATCTCTTTTGGAATAATTAAAGGCCAGGGTCCATAGCCAAGATCAAGGATATTCAAGTATCCTACTTGGCCAAAGCTATCAATGAAGGGTGATCTTGAGGCCAAAAAGGAGTAGACTCAGTGGTGCCACAGGGTTGACCATAAGGAGAGCATATCTATTTTAAAATTATGACTTATCACCTCAATCCAATGGTGAGGCCCAGCAAGGTGACCACCTTCTCTGCGTAGGCATGCACCACTCTAAGTAGGAAATTTCCTATGAACCTTCCACAACTCATTTACTTGGAAATAGAGAGGTGTTTCAAGAAAAACAAACATAGAAAAAAAACCCTACCCTTTCTGTGCCTTATTTGAAAACTCTACAAAAGTATAGGAATCATCTGCTATTCAAATGACACAATCAAGCATGCTCCTTTGGCCTTATGGTCTAAAATTATGAAGGAAAAGATGTCAATAATAACTTAATAAAAGAAGTAGCTACCACCACCACTGCCCACTCAAGAAATAATGTTGAAGACCTATGCAACCATTGAGTGTCTATGCAAAATCTCAGAGTAGCTCTTGAGCGAGCAAGAGCAATGCACAAGGACAAGTGTTGTGGATCCATTTTTGTACCGACCAGCAATGAGTCACCTTAATAAAGTGGCTTAAAAAATTAGTCAAATGGAGAGGGGTGGGCCAATATTCTCTATCCAATGAATGTAGTTGCCCACAAGGTTAGATCCCAATGCTCAAGAGGTAATGGTGTCCTTATAACAACATCATTTATTCTCAAAAATCTTTAGGAATGTTTCCACCTTCTCAATGCAATTGAAGGTGAAGGGGTAACTATCCTAGTGATGAAGCACCAAGGGTAGGATATAGCTACTAAAGTGGTTGCTGACCATGTAGCTAAAGCACTCAATACACTTGCAGCATTTGTACTAGATGTATCAGCACTATGAGATGTGCAAACATTTGTGAGCATGGTCAGTGGAAAACTGAATGTAGCCTAGCATGAGGAATTGCTAGATCAACTAGTGGGGACTAGGCAACTAATTCTAGACATCTTCAATTTTTTAAAAAACATCACTACAACCTAGTTGGTGTTGCTAAACGCAAGGGGCAAGTGCATCATTCTAGAGGGGCAACTTGAAACAGCTCAAGCACAAAATCAATGCTTGGCTATGGAGGTTGCTGAATTATATGCCCACTTTGCTAATTCTACAATCCTTAGCCCAACAACAACTAGAGATAAAGCTTTCCAATAGCTTCAAGAACAATTTAGAAAGGATAAGGAGGAAGCAGTAATGGCTATCTTTAACCAGTCCATAGTAGAAGAAAAGACATACTCAATTCAGAAGCACTTGGCTCAGATGCACCAAGAGAATGAGACTCTAACTGCTGAAAATCATTGCTTGCACAATGTTGATGCCTAGAAGGATCAAATGTAAGAATTTATTCATGAACAATAGGAGTAGCTTACCAGGGTGAACACTAAGTTGAGGAGATTGATTGCAGAGAATTAAAATTTGTAAATGGAGGAAGTTCATGCCTTTCACCAAAAATCTACTATCAAAATTGCCATCTAAAAGAATGAAGCCTTGAAGTTTGAAAAATTTAAAGATTACTACAAAGACTAGGTTGGCTTGTAGAAGGAAGTCAATGAGAAGCACACCCAAATGACAAAGGCAAAAATACATGAAGCCCTCCAACAACTCCAAGAAGGAAGAGAAGTTTGACAACCCATCGTTGATGGGATTAATGCCTAAAATAAAGCAAAGATTTTATTAAAGAAGTTGCAAATAAAAGAAATGTTAGAATATATGAAGTTGGTCAATCTTAGATATGTGAACCTAGCTATGCTAACTACCAGATGGCTATAGTCAAAGTTAGAGAAATAAGTGCCTAGTTTGTATTTGTTATATGAGGCAAAGTTCAAGCACCATAAAGACACCAAGCAAAAGCTTGAAATTGCAAATGCTAAACTTGAAGTTCTCAGAGCACGCTTCATAGATCAATGATCAATTGCTAAGAACCTAGCCAAAAGCATGAGTAACTACTAGGAGCTTAAGGATATAGTTAGAGCATTTAACATGAACACAAACAATTTGATGCCTAGTTCATCAATGCAAAGGAGTTGTTTCTAGCAATACCATGTCCCTAAGATGTGCCCATCCCAACCCACAGCAACAAAGCTATGTGGACAATGCATGATCCCAGAAGTAAGGAGAAGAAAATGAAAGCACTATTGGATGCTTTTCGCCTCCTGCTAGAACTTGCAGCAGAAACAAGATAGCTATAGTCACCTTGACTATTGCACATATGTGAAGCCAAAGAAGGTCCCTTAGAACCTCAAGAGCCACCATCGCCTAGGATTATCTGATCTTCTCCACCAAACTTCACCCACCAAGAAACGTGTTGTCCAATTTTGAAGAGTCATGTCATGGTGTTCAATTTTGTGTCTTGGACACCACCATTTTTGTAATGTGTTGATCCGTACACCTAAGCACTTCATTTTTTGTTAAGTCAACCTATTTTTATTTGTGAAAGGTTAGTCAATAATTCCATACCTTCCCAATTTTTTAAAATAACTCGAGGATGAGTTTTCATTCAATTGTGGGGGTATGATGAGTCATAGTTCTATTGCTGCATCAATGAGGCCTCGTCAATGTATCATTTCATGCATCGATGACGTCTCATTGATGTAGTGTCTATATTTAACTATAAATACGCATCCACCAGTTGCATTTATATCAACTAAGATTTAGTAGCAGTGAAGCTCTTGTAGTTTGTTGATTTGAAAGTTAAGAATTTTTCTCCCAAGTGACTACAACAGAAGTCATTAAGTGTACAAATCTTTATTCAAGCATTGTTGTACCTAAGCATGATAGTGTGTGCAGCAATAAAGATGAGCTTTCTGATAAACCTTGCAGCAATTTGGATAGATTAAATATTCTATTTATGCATTTAAATATTTTTAGTCATTTATTAGATATTTTCTAGTAATTAAATTAATGAAGTAATTAAGCAAGATAGATTAAACACATAAGTACGACCGCTTCGAGCATAACACGTATTTGCTTGGTAATCCTAGCAACATTATTGCTTGGTATGCCTAGCAGCATAGTGCTTGGTAATCCAGCAGTGGATATGTGGGTTCAAGAAATTTACTAAAAGTGGGACTAGATGCTTATGTTAGGTCTAGTTAGACACTACTTAATTAGTTAATTTAAATTAGTTAATCCAATTACTTTTATCTTCATTTGAAACCAAACCATAAAATACAAAATGATAAAAATCATATGCCTCAATTACACTTAACCATACTAGTGTACTTCATAAGTGTAATTGGGAAGACAATGATTGACCTTCAGGCAAAGATTCACTTTCTAGAAGACTAGTGCACCGAAAAATACAAAGTTCGTGGAATTTATGATTAACTAGCTTTATCTACTTTCTTTCTTTGGATTTATAAGTAGCTTCAAATGCTTGATTAGTATCTATTTCGAAGCTTTGGTATGCACTTATGTTCCAATAATAAGAATATAATTATGAACTTTCTTTAGGAGTTAAATATCATATTTTAAAAGATGTCACTTTTAATTTATAACTTCAAGAAAGAAAGCTTCTAGTGAAAACTGAACAATTAATTTGTTTTCTATAGTATTAATTTGTTTTTTTTTTTTAGGGATCAAGAATGGAAAACTTTCAACTTAATTATCATTTTTTATTTTATTTTTCTTATTAAAGCTTTCTTTTATATTTATAAAAAATTTTCTCCTTCTTTTTATAAGAATTCCGTAAGTAAAAAGTAAAACCCTATGAGGGTGCTTGTAAATGAGGGCAAGCCTTGATCCTTTTCCTACTCAAGAAAGGAGGTCTTTCTGAATCAATTGTAGGATGAAAAATGAAAATGAGTCCTCACAATTGTTGGACTTTATCTTTAGGATCTCTCTTCATTGATCTATTGTACTCTAAAATATATTATATCTTTATTGTGAACTTTTTTAACTATTAAGTTTTAGTAAATACCACATTATCGCTTGCATCAAAAAATGCTATAAAACATTTTAATCTCACTTCTTTCACTTTCCTTTATTCTATACATCTTTTTGCAAGTTCACTTTGATGAAATCTTACTTAATTTAAATTCTATAACCCTTTAAGTAATTGCAATGTTCGTAAACCTTCAATCTATCATATGTGTTTTGAAATCTAACAAAAATATGCCTAGGTTTATCATTTTTAGGTCAAAAATAATTTGCATCCTTTATTTTAAGTGATTCAATTTGTATGATTTCTCGTATCACTTTTATCACTTCTTACACTAGGTTTTTATTTTTTTCTATCCCAAAAAAATAGAGGTTAAGGATTTCTTTCTTTCTTTCTTTCTTTCTTTTCATTAAGATGCACATGTATTATCAAATCCATGTGAGCTTTCTCATTGATTTTCTCAATCTACTTCTTTGTTGGATTCTCTTCAATAATAAATTTCAATGTAGTGATTTTATCTTTCAAGTATTTTCTTTCCTCAATGATCTTTTTGGTAATTTTTTCCTTCAATAATTTCATTTAGCTAATCATCATTTTAATTTGTTTTAATTCTAGCTTCCTAAGTGATGAGTCATCCTTCTATGGCCCTGATGTTGAATACGCGATGTGAGAGTCCCAATGTCACGTACCTGACGTCGAGGCTAATAAGTGACATCGGATACCCAACGTTGCCTCATGTAAATCTCGCCTATAAATATGGTGCTAGGGTGCTCAAATGAGACAAGTAGTAAGTAGTTGATAATTAGTAGATAGTTCTAGTTTTCATTTTCTTCTTTCAAAGTATGTTATTCCTAGTGCATACCCATAGTGTGATGCTTGTAATCATACAACATCTTTGTTCAAGTGTGAAGTACTTGCACGCGTTACATGATTGACAATAAAGATCTAGATTACTTCCATCATTGCAGCATCCACTTAGATTATTATTACTTAATTATTCAATATTTTCTTTAGTTAAAAATTTACATTTATTGTTATTTAATGTTCCTATTATTAAGTGGAATGTGTATGCCTTAATCACAAGTGTTTAAGTGTAAATACTTGGTAATCCAAAGGTGTATGATTTAGCACAACTAGTGATGTACACTTGGCACTCCCAAAAGTAGCTTCACAAAGTCCAAGACATGTACAAATGGTTAAGAGTGCATACTCATCGCCATAGGCTAGTTTAGATCTTGTTTTCCATTATCCCTTAGTTTAATTAATTAATTTATTTCTTTTCATCATTAGGAGTAGCATAGAAAGTAGACAACATCATACACCTCACTTTGGACTAAACCATACGTCACAAAGCTACCACTATTCCAAGTGAGAAGACAACGAACTATGATCAAAGCATAATGATCTAGATACCACAACAAGTCCCATCCATGAAATTCAACCAAATCGTGCATGAACACTTGTAATTCTTATGGTTAAGCATAGGGGTACATCTCCGCTCATCATTGGTGCCATTGCTAGGGATGGTGCTAGTTATCTAGATTAGTTATATTATACATAATCACTGTAAAAGGCATTAATGATATATCTTTTAGAAACTCTTAGCTCACACACACCATAAATCAAGAACAATGTCTCTCCCACACGGAAATGACAATGCATGGTATAGCAAACACATTCATTAGAGAACTAATGAAATATACAATGAAGAAGATTGGAGTAACCAACCTTATGCAGGGGTTTTTTATGATCACGACCACCTTGATGACACTCAACGGCTACATTCACCTAAGGCAAACAATCTTAAAGGAGATGGTGTAGGTCCTAGACTAGGGGAGACCTCAAGGCCTAAGACCTCCTTGAAACCAAGAAATGATAAATTATGGGACCCTAGGGAACACCATAGAATCCATGGCAACTCTTCTAGTTCCTCATCTTCCTCTTTCCCTTAACATCTAGTTCTGACAAAGATGAACATAGGTATAGAGATAGAGTTCCACTAAAGGGTCGAGCTAAAAATCAAAATCGAACCCATGGGAAAAGCCGAAGAAGTCACCATGAAGATAGAAATTTTCCTCACAATATGTTTGATGATGATAAACCCCTGTTGGCCACTAAGAGCCTAATGCATATCATAGAGGCAGTTAGGATATCTCACAAGCATTGCAAAAAGAGTCACCTACCTAAGCTTGAAATAAACAATCTTCCTTAATTTGCAGGAGGCTATGATGTAGATCTGCAACATCATTTACAAGCCTTCTATGATGCTTGTGTATTCTACAATGTGGAAAGTGAGTGGTACAAGCTTAAGCTCTTTCCTAGGACACTAATTGATAGAGCCAAAGTGTGGTATCAATTGTTGAAACCAAATTCAATCCGACGATGGTCTACAATGATAGAACTTTTCAATAAGAGATACCAAACCTATAAAAGAGTGTCCAATCTAAGGAGATAAATCCAAGAGTGGAAACAAGAATAACATGAACCCTTGAACATGGCCTTAGATAGATATTATGCCTTACTGAATCGATGATTAGGCCATGGTTTCTTTGAGGAATAGCAACTTTACCACATCATAGATAGGCTTCATAATGAAACAAGGGCAACCCTTGGGATATATGCCCTAGGGAAATTATATGAGCTTCAAGCCCATCAGATCAAAGATTTAATAACATGTGTGGCAAAAGAAGAGGAGAGATGTGCAAATGGGAGAATGTTAAGAAACATCAGTGGTACTTGGCTTTTCAATTGAAGGAGGTCCAAATTTATGGTAAGGAAAATGAAACTACTCTCGATAAGGTGATTCTACAACAAACTTTGCCGACAGAGAAGTCTAGTGATGATCTAGAAGCAAAATTCAATAGGGTGTCTAAATGGATAAATGAAAATGTCACAACCCTTATTGTGATGGTTGTGAAAAAGGTTATGCAACACATGCCTAGCAAACACAATAAATAAAGGACACAAAACTAAGAAATAGTCGGGAACACTTTTTGACCATCAAGAAAAGTGGTTGATGAAAGTAAGGCCAAAGACTTCACCATAGATGAAGATTATGGATGTCACCTGTGCATATATGACCATCCAAATGGCCAATTCCCTGTATTGTTGCATCTAAAAGAGTATTGGGCAGGTGCCTTAAATCTGAAGTTTGTGCAAAAGCACATGGCTAGGAGACTTTCTCTCCCACAAAGTAATTTTAGATACCATCCTGGGAGGACTTATTACTAGCCTCAACATGGTTCTCAACTATAGTGGCAATAGCCACAGTTGTGGGGGAGGCCACCACCAAATCAACCATATCCACCAAAAATACATGGCTATTATGTTCAACACCCTGTTTCTCCAACTAGTTCTGCATCCTCCACTTTAAATCACCACTACCACTTTCCTAAGTAGCATCAATACTTGACATCCCTTGAAGGATCACTACCTTGTGTCTCTTACCATCTAACTTACCCTCGATACAATCACAATCCACCTCCTTACATGTCATCTTCAATAATTCAAGAAGGTCCAACACCACAATATCAACCAATGAGTGCCACTTGTGCTGTAAATGTGCAAAGACACATTGACACCAGTGGGTCCCAACTGCAACATCCAAAATTTCCTTTCTATAGGAAAGGTCGCAAGTTGAGGCAAATCATGCATGGACCCACCACATCACCCAAGATAGCACAAGGCCAACCTGGCGCATCACCTTCCCTATGTCAACTAACATTCTCCGACCATACACAAGGGCCACCATCTATCAGTATTCCCATCCCACATCCAACCAATGAATCTACAAACATGGGGTGACAAATAAATCCATGCATACCACCTCATAATCAAGGGTGCACTTGTGGGACAGCCATCCATAATGTTAACACACCTCATATCCTAACCCATCATACATATAACAATCAAGTGTATGGCCAATAATTTTTCTACCTAGCCACCACACCACCAACAGGAACCCAGTGGCTGGGGCATGAAAGGTTTCCAACATTTTAAACATGCATGGATCCTATTCATCCACTTACTAATCCTAGCCATGACCACATGTTTAGTTGTGGGAGTTACCCCTCATTCTAATCTTTAGTATTTTTAAGTGTTTTTTATCTTTTTATTTTACAATTTTTTATCACTTTTTTATTTCTTCTACTTTTTTCTGGTTATGGTTTTAATTTTCTTTATAGGTAATCTTGTTGTTGATCATGTTGCCCATTGAGGTGAAGTTTTTCTCTATGTTGTTAAGTCATAATGGATTGATCATTTAGACATTGAGGCCACGACATCCATTCACCCATTCCATTAATAAGAGGTTCTTGCTCTGGTCATAATGGTACTCTTTTCCATCATTCAACCTATAATAAATTTATAATCATTGTTTCTAGACAAAAGAGTGTAGAACCAAGGTGGCATGTAAGGGGTGTGACATCAATGGAATTTGTGGATTCTCTTTGGCCACTTCTGTATGTTTTATCATGTTGCTAAGGTTGTAACCATATCCTTGTGGATCTAACAAAAATGGAAGTAAGAGCAACTTAAACTAGCACTAAATAAACTTCTGTGGATCCTGCTGGAAAGACATGTACCCATGCCTAAAGGTTGGTGGCTACATAGAATGCAAAAATAAAATCCAATAATTGTGCCATAATACCATTCCTCCCTTGGACAAAATGCCAAGTGTTTTTCCTCCTCATGACTTTGATAGTCTTATGGTTGTCTATCAATGGGAAGAAATGATGTGATGTCACTAAAATGAGGCTTGAACTTGGTTTGAATCTTGGATACAAGGACACATGGTTATTTAACCATTAATAATACACAAGGTTTCATTATGACCATGGTACACCACCTCATGTCTTGATTGTTGTGATCCCTTCTACGATCTGTCTCATCTTGTTGTCTAACTTTTCATAACTTGTGCTTGTATGTAACATAGATTTTTTATCTCAATTCATGGTTTAACATATGTTTTTTGTTGTTTCATAGGTATGTGTTGCATTCAACCCCTCTAGTGCCTATGGACATTATAGGTGTGGTTACACAAGGGCATCATAGGCTAGAGCCTACTTTGGGGAGGATCCACTTCTGTAACTTTTGTGACTTGTACTTGTTTCACATGCCCACATTATTTTACACCTTCCTAGCACTCAAATTATTATATTTTATTGTTTTCCTTATCATGAATGTAATCTATCCTACAATCATGCTTTCAACAGCTTTTTTCTTGCTCATTCTCATACTTTTCATGTTGACAACTTCATCCTATCATACTTTTGATGCCTCTAATTAATTTTTCACTTATCCAAGATGATAAACTTAACTTCAAACCTTCCAATCAATCCTAGAGCTTCCATTTGCATGTTTACTTGCCCCATAAAATCAAAATTTTTGGACATCAACATCATGTACCTAACATTGGATCTAACCTGACATCATGTACATGACATCATGTACTCAACATCGGGTCTCAAAAATAATATAAATACGACCTCTACAAAAATTAGAACTTCATTTTTCTCATTTGCTACTAGGGGAGTTGTTGAAATTTCTTCTCATGACTTAGAGATTTGCACCTCAATCTTCCACTTGCGATATCTAATTCTCTAACACTCCAATTTATGTGTCATTTCAATCTATCCAAACCCAGAGTGTTCAACTTAGTCATGGGAGATGCTTGCGTGCAAACTTTGCATCGATTTGCTAAAATTTGCTATCACCTAGAAGGTATCATAAGGGTAAGGATATTCAAAACCTTTTGAATTATTAGGAATTATAATGAAGAATCACTAACAATAATGCCAAAAGTCCAATTTTTCTAACCCATGGGGCCATAACTATTATTATAAGCCACATATAACAAAAAAGGAAACTAGTTGCGAGGGTTGTAGAAAGAGATAGGTGCTTTTTGGGGGGATTTTTCTTGAAAATTTTCCTAAACTTGCAATTATATGCATTATGAGCTCAATGAACTAAGGTTATGAGTAAGGTATAAATTGATTAATGATAATAACCATAACCTTGGTAACATCTAGTTTTTGCTTGATTGTAGATGGCCCCAAAAAGAGGTGCTCACGGTGAACCATCATAGAGAGCCACTAAACATCCATGTGATGGCCACATCCAACAAGGAGAACATGAGGAACATGTTGAACAAGAGGCCCAATCTTTCAATATCCATCAAGAGGCCCCTACTACCAGGCAATTGGCCCAAGGAGAGGCAATAGACGTACTAGCCCCCAAACAGGGACAATGTCTCATGTTGCATCCTAACTACCTTGCTACCACCTTGAAGAAATCCACATTAGCTTTAGTCATTGTGGAAATGAACTTTGGTCTGTTCATTGAGTTTGCTCTAGGACTGGTGCAAACACAACTCAAAGTGTCCCCATTGTGGCCTATCTTGTCCAACAATGGTGAATGGTACTTGGGTGAAGTCCATCAATTCTGGCATAACAAAGACAAGGGCACCATTGTTAATATCTAAGGTGTGATTGTCTCTTACTCAATTAAGGACATTGCTATAGCTCTCAACCTACCCAATGAAGGGGCCAAGGTTTTTCACCTGTCCACTAGATCTGACCCTGAAATAAAGAAATTATGGCTAAGACAAGCATAGGGTAAAGAGGACACATCATAGCATGAAATGAATTTGGAAGGGAGAACCTACTTTAAGATTGGGATGTACCAGCTATTTCCTACCAAAGGACTCAATCGAATCTCAACTTATGCAGCTAGGGGAAGTGCCATTCTAATGGGAAATTTTGTAGTTAACCTTCATGAATATTACTTCACAAAAATTCAATGGTGGTTCAAAGAAACAAGGTTAACGAGACTAACACTTTTGTTTCCCTATCTGATTAGAAAGTTGTGCAAGCACACTAGAATCTTGGGGTACACCAATGATATCCCTAGGAAGGCCCAACACACCTCCTTCGTAGAATTCCTAAAAACTGTAGCACCAACAAAAGATTATGGTGAGGAGCAAGAAGCTGAAAAGGAGGTAGAACTAAGAATAGAAACATAACAAGAGCCTAAGCAACATTCACAAGAATAATCTCTACCATCGTCGTCACAAGATTATAGACTGTCAATGAGCCACCTACAAAGGATTACTAAAATGTCAACTGGGGAAGTAGGGATGAGGCCAATCTATCCAAATTATGGATGATGTTGTACAGTCCACCATATCAACTGATCCAACAAGGAAAGAGATCTCAATACAGTCAAGAGGAGGGGGGTCTCATTGTTGATGCTAGATCTCTAAAAACACTGCATCCTTTCAAGTTACATTGGAAACTAGAGAAGGCACCACAGTCATTGTGTTACAACACGAGGATGAAGTAGGCATAGCAAAGGTGATTACTAATCACATCAAGGAGTCATTCAATGTTCCTATTGTGCCTTCGACAGATTTAACAGGAACTAGAGATGCACAAATGTTGGTTGGGACCTCAATGACTCTTGCAGTACATGAGGATGTGCTTAATCATTTTCTACAGATGGGCCAAGTAATGACCACTATGTTCAACATCCCTAATGATGTCACTATAGCTCAATCAAACCTCATCACTACCAAAGAAAAGTTGGCATGGTAGAGGTCAGGGCAAAACATGCAAAAGTTGAAGTACAAAGATTGCAAGAAGTGCTAGCTACCCTACGAGCTAAACGATGGGATCTTGCCTATTTTTTTCACACTAAACCAACTAGAACAATTCAAAACAAAGCAGTCTACCAAGTTAGAAAAAGAGAGAGCAATTGTGGAGCGAAAGAAGAAGATGGTAGTTTGGAATGCCTCTGCTGCAGACATGCAATCTCATGCATATAAAAAGGCATTGATCACCATCCAAGAAGAAAATAAGCAGCTCACTATAAAGAATTCCTAGTTAACCACTATAGAAAGACAAAAGAACATCTTAGAAGAAAGTTTCCACCAATTGCAAGAACAACTAGTGAGGGACAACCAAGATATGAGTAGATTGGCCCAAAAAAATAGAACCCTCTCCATGGAGAAGGTACATGCTATTTGCCAAAAGTTAGCAATCTAGACCAAAACATGGTAGAATGAGGCCAAAAATCAAAAGAGCACTTTCATGACCAAGTTGGCATGTATAAGAAAATCAATGAGAAGGGAATCAAGATGGCCAAGGCAAAATTCTAAATGGCAGGCCATCTTGGATAGTTATGCCATGGTCCAACAAGTGCAAGTCAAAAATATGGACCTATAGATAGAGGATTTAAAGGAATACATGGCATTGGCTAACCTTAGATATGCTAACCTTGCCATGTTAACAACAGGTCATCCCCAAAGTGAGCTAGAGAAACAAGTGGCTACCACTTATGCATTATATGAGAAAGAGTTTGTCGATTGAAAAGATGCCTTACAAAAGTTGTAGGTGGAAAACTCAGAATTAGAGGTGGTCAAAGCTAGTTATTAGGGACAGAAAGATCTAGCCTTGAACCTAGCTTGTAGATTAATGGATTATCATGAGCTTAAGGACAAAGTTATGGCTTTTGAGGAAGAACAATAGTAGTTCATGGCATGGTATGTAAAGGCAAGTGAAATGTCCCTGCAACTACCATGTCCTTGGGATGTACCAATGCCAGCACGCATTGGCACAATAGTCTAGACAATGCATGATCCAAGGATGGAGGAAGAAAAGTTACAAGCCTTACTCAACCATTACAAATTTTAGTGGCCCAATAACAAAGGAAAATAGCTTATGGAAGAGCCACCACCTCTGAGCACTACATGAGTTTCCAAGTCTTGTTTTTGTTTTGTTTTGTAATAATGTGTTCCATTTTTATACTACACCATTGTAGCATGAAAGAGTTTTGTTCATTATTGAGTTAATTAATAATCCCATGCCTATCAATATTTTGTAAAGAACTTGTTCCTCATTTTGTTTAACTCAAGGATGAGTTTTCATTCCGTCATGGGAGTATGATGAGTCATCCTTCTATGGCCCTGACATCGGATACCTGACGTTGCCTCTTCTAAATCTCACCTATAAATGTAGTGTTGGGATGCTCATATGAGACAAGTAGTAAGTATTTGACAGTCAATAAATAGTTCTATTTTTTAGTTTCTTCTTTCAAAATCTATTCTTCCCAGTACATGCCTGCAATGTGATGCTTGTAATCGTACAACACCTTTATTCGAGTGTGTCGTACTTGGACATGTTACATGACTGGCAATAAAGATCAAGATTACTTTCATCATTGTAGCATCCACTTAGATTATTTTTTCTTTAATCATTTAATTCTTTCTTTAGTTAAACATTTTCATTTATTTTTTCTATTATTAATCAAAATGCATATGCCTTAATCACAAGCATTTAAGTGTAAATACTTGGTGATCTAGAGGTGTATCATTTGACGTACACTTGGCAATCCCAGAAGTATCTTCACGAAGTCCAAGACATTTACAGATGATTAAGAGTGGATACTCATTGCCATAGGCTAGTTTAGATCTTGTTTTCCACTATCCCTTAGTTTAATTAATTTATTTATCTCTTTTCATCATCAAGAGTAGCATAGAAAGTAGGCAACATCATACACCTCACTTTGGACTAAACCATATGTGACAAAGCTACCACTAGTCCAAGTGGGAAGACAACAAACTGTGATCAAAGCATAATGATCTAGATACCACAACTAGTCTCATCCACAAAATTCAATCAGATCATGCGTGAATGCTTGTGATTTGTATGGTTGAGTGTAGGGGTACCTTGCCACTCATCACTAAGTAATAAAGTTGGCTTTTAATGTAGTGAACTTCTGATACATTTCCTCCATATGTAGTAACAAATCTTTAATTCTTCCATCATTTTCTCATTCATAGTGATCTTCATTACTTTTATTTCATATTCAAATTTTACAACTTGAATTATTTTAAGTTTTTGTTTTCCAAATACTATTTCAAAATTTTAAAATTGAAGTGGCTACTTGCATTCTCATATAGATCTAATCACTAAAAGCCTTCTTTAAGAATAAAGATCTAATTGTTGTGTGTTGCTTCTAGGATCTTATTGGTTCTCCTTTAAACCCTACCTCACTAACACACTACTTTTAATAATTTATCCTATTATGTCTATTGTTACGTTACCTTGTTATATTATCTGGATCAAATAATAGATATATATTATAAATGTATAGTTAAATCAATAGCCTACCTATGCCAATTGTTACATCACTTGCAAAATATATTCATTCCTAATTGGGTTAAATTATTTTGTTCTTATTTTTGGTAATAATATATCTTCATATTATTTTTATATTTTAAAATTTTTATTTATTATATTCATTAAAATTTCATGCCTTTAAATTTATCTTCTTCTCACTATTTCTAGAAAGAAATCCTAATTCAAAATCATAATGACTATGATTATGATGCTAAATGTATATAGTTGCTAAGAATATCTTAAATTTATAGAATCAAAATATTTATATAATTTATTTATAACTCAACCTTACCAATTGGAATTGAATTTATGATATAGGATATCCATATCAAGACTTTTACAATTAGGCTAACATCTCATTGTTAAAGTTAAACATATCACCTCTTTTAAAATAGCTTATTGCATTTACCACTATTCTATACTAGGGTTCAAGTTTGAAGACTTTTCTACCCTTTAAAAGAAAATTCACCATTATACAAATGTTGTTAAAAATTTTAGTAGTAAAAAAAATAAAAGTTAAAAATTGTCCTTCATTTTTATAAGATAAAAATCTCAAGTAAATATGATCCATCTATATAGATGAGATAAAGATATATGATGATGAACAATTTAAGCAAACCCTCTATAGAAAGATAAATATGGCTAATTATGTAGGGCAAGTGACTATGGAGTAAGCAAATTTAATATTTTTTTCTTATTATTTAAAAAATTTAGCTAGAAGTTTAAATATTTCTTTTCTTGAGGGTAAAGCGATTTGATGTGCCTAGAACAATGCTTCCAAGCTAGTATGCCTAACATGTTAATACTAGTTTTTAAACCTAGTATCTTTGAATGTAAAAAAAAAATATGAGCTAACTATTCCTACAAAAATGTTCTTCTACAAATCTATAAGAAAACCTCCATAAATCATACATTTAAGTGTATGACTTGTAATCATGAATGGTCTTCAAAATTATATATCTTTTGATAGATCAATAATCATGAAATAAAGGTATACAATCCTCTAATCAAATGTGGAATTAGCTTATCAATCACGATATCAAATTCTTAGGGAAATTGGTAAACAACAATAAAATTTAGCATTAAATTCAATGACATCTAAGTGATGATAATATGATTAAAACATTTAGAAATTGTAACACTAATGATAGATGAAAGATCGATATGTGGAATAGGATTTAGGTTTTCCCTTTCTAGATGAATAAAGAATGCTTTATTTAGTTAAATAACAAAGTTTCTTCCATAGGAAGGATCAAAAGGTATTTAGGGTACAATGTATGATGGTACAGATTAAAACTTAAAATTAACAAATAGACCTCAATTTATGAGAGAAAATAAGACTTGAATGATAAATTGTAATGTTTTATAGCTTGATGGATGAGTGGAAGGCTATCCCAGAGGTAATTTATGGTGAGGTAGTGATGATACTAATGCTACTATAAGTGACATTGATGCTGATGTTAGTGTATGTACATGTGGTACTAGTCACACAAGTACTAGAAAGGAGCTAATGTAGTGTAAAGAATACTTAGATGGTCATGGAGCATGTATGACTTGCAAATGGTATGGATGCTAGAACTTTGAGGATCTCTTGAAATTCAACTAGTGCTCTAGAATCTTTTTAAAAATGAATTATATTAAGTGTTTGATCCTATTATTTATAAATTTGTAGGATCTAAAAATAGAAACTTAAAGTTTACTTTTAAAAATTTGGAGCAATGTTGAAGACATGTATGACATAGGCAATGCTAGGTGACACTGACAATACCATTAGCATGACTTATCCTCCTATGCTCTAAATTCTTTGTTTAAGACTCTAGAAATTAACATTGATCATCATGAGGAGGATGTGAAATAGATGTAGGAAATTATCTAAAGCTAAAAGTACCATTTAAAGTTATCTTCATGTGATGTGACCTATAGGTGACACTAGTAGATTATACTAACACTGACATTAGTATTACTTAGGCATTTCCTATGCAAAACATATTTTTTTAAAGCCTTCTAAAACCTTTGAAATTACCAAAACTAATGTCTATCATCCTAGGGATGATGTGGACTAGTTATCGAAGGTATGACAAAGTTAAAATTATAATTGGAAGATGTGCTTTTTGTGCTGGAAATTTAGGTGATGTTGACATTGACATTCATGTCACCTTAATATCACCTAGATGAAAGATATTATTTTAACCCTCTAAAAGTTGTAAAAGTGCTAAAATTGATGTTTTTCCTCTAGGATGTGGTTAGTGTTAACTATTGAAAGCTTGATGAAGCCTAATGCTAAAGGAGATGATGATTTTAAGGGAATTTCTATGGGTTAAGATTTAACAATGTTAAACCTATACTTTTTTGGGTTGTTAAAGTGTCAAAAAAGTGGATGCAAAATTGCTCCTTCCTAATGGGTGCTATTAAGATGTCAAAGAAGGATGATGATTTGATGATGCATAGAAGTAAGGCATGGATAGATCTTACACTTTAGTGATATCAATGATTGATAAAATGATAAATTTTCTCTCTATCCTAGTCAAACTCAACACACTTTCACATGGAGTAAAAATAGTAGAATGCTCATAGATCTCTACAAGAGGTAAATCACTTATGAATACCCTTACCATAGTGTGTTGTAAAGGAAAAATTAGTAGAATGGGGCAAGTAGGAATTGGGAAAGATAGATGAAATGACATATAAGTGATATAGAAGAATAATAATTCAACATAAATAAATAGAAAATGATGAAGATTAAGCTAGAAAAAGAATCAAGATTGGAGTAACAAAATACAGATGATAGGAAAAAGGATTAGAATAATATTTTTATTTTGTTGAATCTCATGAGTAATACCTTCTTAATGTAGGCTTGATTAATGGTATCTACATATTTATTTTCATCTATGTCTACTAGAAAGTATACTCCATTTCCAAGGCTCTTGATGATGATGAAGGAACCTAGCTAGTTGGAAGAAAACTTAGGAGTTTCAAATTTTGGAATGACACATCGTAAGATCATCTTCTTTGATTTTCCTTACTTGAACATGCCTTTCATGGTGATGTTGCATAGCTTCTTGATATTTTTGAATGTTGATCATTGTTTGCTTGTAGTGTTTCTCAAGATTATCTAGCTCAACATAATGCATTTTGTCATTTTCCTTGTCTATTATCTAATTGTTCAAGGCTTCCTAGAGATAAGGCACATCTAGTTTCACTAGTAATAATGCTTTAGATCCATAAGTAGAAATGGAGTTCAGCCAATTGCATTATGAAAAGTAGTTGAGTAAATCCAAAGGGCATGGGATAACTAGATATGCTAATTTCTCTAAGATTAGTCAACTATAATTTTGAGGTAGAATATTAGGAATATATTGGTTTATTTAGCTTAATCATTGGATTGGGAATAATATGGAGGTGAGAATGATCATAGAACTTGACAATTTCTTTTCTCTTAAACTAAGGTTCATTGAAGATAACAATGTGAAGGAGAATGCTAACTAGATGATGATGTGATCTAGGATGAACTAATAAATGTGCTTGAATGTGGTAGATTTCAAAGGAAAGAATTTAATCCATTTTGTAAAATACTTTGTATATGTTGAAATAAACTAATAATTGATAGAAATGACAAAAAATATGAGATCTAGCTCCTATTTCTAGAAGGACCATATGATTTTTTTAAGTCCTAAACTCTTGAGATCATACATAGATAAGTGGAGTGTGGCATTGAGTATATCATAAATTTTTACTATCTTATATATGTTTCTAGATATCATAGGCCACCAATAACCTAAATATATAACATAAAATACTAGAAATTAACATCATAAGTTACCACCACATACACTAGAATGTACCTATTCTAAGATAATATGTGTTTTCGCATGGCTTAGGTAATATAAGAGAACACCTAATATAGAGATGTAATATAGAATAATAGGATCAATGATTCAAAAATTCTTAGAATATTTATGGATAATATTCTTTTGAGATTAAGATAGAAGTCTGAGAGTTTCTCTAGTTTGAAGATATTTTATGATGTTTTAATGTTATTCATCTTCTTCTTACTTGACAAAGCTAATACACTGCATATCAGTATGTGTAACTTTTGTGTCTTATAGTGAATGAGGAAAATACTCTTTAATGAAGATAAAATCTATAACAAGAGTGAAACTTGACAAGGAAACTATGAGTATTTTTTTCGAATAATGAATATGCAATAGAAGATATTTGTCAAATTATGAAATAAGTTTCTTGGATAACTTAAGATAAGGTTAGAGATGTTTTGGTTTGCAAGTGTATTTATAATTAACTTGGTTGATTACTAATTAAGAATAGTCCTAAATTAAAAACCTTTTGATTTCTAATTAGATGGCTAGGAATATTTCTCAATTAAGATCCTCGTATTCAACTATGTTATTTGTGCAAGAAAAGTTGAACTTATAAGTTTAATAGATGGGATATTGACCTTTGCAATTGTGGACATAAGTTATACTAGAACCTTGGATCATGTAAGCATCATCATAATATAAGCATGATTCAAAATTATCATGCATTAAGGTTGTTTTTGGAAGTAAAATAGATTCAGTTATGTTCAATTCATATGGGGATATTGAATAGTTTTGACAAATGACTTTGATAATAGAACTGATAAAATGCAATCTACTATGGCTTGGTCTTTGATTGAATGTTGTTAAAGGTAATATAGATCAAAATCAATGAGAAGAAATTTCCATTTTACCATGTAGTAGTTGTTGTATAGATTAGAAGTAATTAAGTGTAAGATGCCATCATGACATATGACATGAACCTTTATCATAATGATGACATGTGACAATATTTCTCTAGTATAAAGGCAAGGCTTTGGAAAGATATTTTAGTATTCAAATATTGTGTTTCATAATTTGAAAATGAATGGAAAATGTACTAAATAATAAGATTCATACCATCTTCACATCATTGACAAAGCATGACTGTAATAGAATGATTAGATTTAGAGAAATAAAGATAAAATGAAAGATCAAATTAAGGAGGATGAAAGACAAGAAGGTTGGTAAGATCATGTTTAATCATATCAAAAGCCTCTTGATAATTTGAGTCCTAGTTCAAGATTGTAGATTTTTCAAGAATATGGGATAGAGGATGAAATTAGTCTATGAGATTACAAATGAAATGAAAAATAAATTAGAAATGCCCCTAAAAGATATATCTTTAAGATACTTGGGTGGAGGGAGGTTTAGGATGACTTTGATCTTATCATGGTTGAATGTAGCATTAACAGTTAAAACAAGAAATCCTAGCATCTTATCCATCCATACAAAAAACTATACCTTAGTTTTAAAAAAATTTTGTATTGGTTATATTAGGCTAAGAATACATCACAATTAGTAGGATGATCAAATGATATGATAAAATTTGATAGTTAGATCATCCACATAGTTGTTGATCATTTTGAACATTATGTTGCTAAAGATAAATATCATTGTTTATTGATGTGTTTTTCTAGTGTTCTTATGCCTGAAAGGAAATTTGATGTAGAAAAAGGTTTTCCTAGTTCTAAAACTAATTCTTCCCTCAACTTGGTTGTTTACCAAGTTGAACATAATCATTGATGAGTTATATCATCCTCACTGAAGGAAGAAGTACTCTAATGTTGAGATTGTCCTAATGGAAATTCTAGACCTTTCTTCTATGATTACGAAAACATTAAGATCGAAATCTTTTTACCCTTGGAAGCTTCATTGCATGCCTTCATGCATTTGACTTTTTTAAGTTGGGCCTTTTTTGGTTAATAGTCTCTAGAGAGGTGCTCCTTCACTTGAAAATCTGAGGCTACTGGTTCAAGCCCCAGATTCATGAGAACTACCATGAACATTGAAGGGATAAAATAATTGGAAGGCAACACAATGTTGCCTTCCAAATCTGTCCAACATAATTTTTCATCCTAATGGAGGATAAAAGTAAATTCTGGTTGATAGAAATCTAGATGTGCATAGGCCACCTTTAGTTATTAAGGTATCTCATCAGCATCTCTTCTAAGTCCATCATGTCAATTAGAGTCATCAACAGGTGGTGAATCAATCCTGTGAGAAGAAGATATCTTAGTTTGTTCTTATATCATGTGGCTTAATAAAATATTATTATTATTTTTCTAAAAGATTATGCATGATATTTTTACAATGACTTTATATGGTGAGTAGTAAGTATTTTAAATATGATGAGTAGCAAGTATTTTAAATATGGTAAGAATACAATCCTCGACAACAGTGCTAATGATGAGTAGCAAGTATTTCCTATGCCAAACTATACAAATCACTAGAATGTACACATGATCCAATCAAATTCCATGGACTACATTTACCTAAGTGGTGTATTTCACTAGATTGTGAAAGATGTGATTACTAGTTATTGTCTTCTCAGTCATCACTTGTCTTAATTTATTTGTATGGTTAAGTGTGATTGATGTGCAAGATATTTATTTTTTAATTTTTATTATTTTCTTTATCATTAGAATTATTAAATAAAAGAAAGTTTGAACATTTAAATTAATCAATTAATTAACTAAACTATCCTAAATATAGAGCATTAATTCCCACTTTTTGTACACATCTTAAACGTATACAAGCATTGCTAAGTTACCAAGTGTTTACTGCTAAGCATACCAAGTATCTACTATTGGGATTACTAAGTGTTAGTATATTATGCTCAAAATGGTTCTACTTATGTTACTTATGAATTATAGTATTAAATACTTAATAATGAGAAAGTAATTTTCATTTAAATTAAAATATTAGAAAATAAACTTAAACTAATACAAGTGTTGCAATGGACAAAGGAAATCTCAATTCTATTATCATCTATGAACTATGTCTAGGTACATATTTCACTAGAATAAAATTCCATATAATTAATTCAATCCACACTATGAGTGCTCAAAGGAAAAAGTTTGCTTAAGTTTAACAGAAAGAAAAAGTAAGAGTCTATCTAAAGTATGGACCAAATGGTGTTATAAATATGGTAGGTGTACACACTTATATCAGCAATGGCTAGATTAGCGTCAACATACATATAGCAACATATCCTAAGATGCATCCATGGGCATGCATGAACATAGATATCTTATTGACATTTCATCAGTTACCAAATGTCTACTATTGGACGTGCAAAGTATTCACTTCTAGGATTACCAAATGTTAATATAACATACTCAAAGTGATCATACTCACATTATTATGGAATAAAATATTAATTTTCTAAGTACATGTGATGAGCAGCAAGGTACCCCCTACGCTCAACCATACGAATACAAGCATGTACGCGCGATCTGGTCAAACTCCGCCAATGGACTAGTTGTGGCACCTAGATAGTTATACGTTGATTGTAATTCGCTATCTTCCCACTTGGACTAGTATTTGCTTTGTCATGTATGGTTTAGTCCAAAGTGAGGTGTATGATGTGATTTCTAATACTATGCTACTCCTAAAGACAATGATAAATACTAGAGTAAACTAATAAGCATTAGGAAGAAAAATATAAGCGATCCTAAGTGCGATGAGCATCCATCCTTAATCATTCCATACACATCTTGGAGTTCATGTACTACTTCTGAGATTACCAAGCACACATTTACTCGAAGCACTACTCAATATGCTACTAGGTTACCACGTAGTTACACTTAAATGTTCATGATTAATACGTACTCATTCCACATTTAACAACAAAAATAGTAAATGAAGATAAAAGAAATATTAACTAAGAAAATAATAAATAAAAATTACAATTAAACAATTAAAAACTAATTGAATACTGCAATGATGCAGTAATCTTGATCTTTATTGTCGATTGTGTGCGTGTCCAAGTACGTCACACTTGAACAAAGGTTCCATACAATTACAAGCATCACACTACAGGCATGCACTTGGGAAAACAACTAAAAGCTAACTAAAAACTAACAAAAAGACTCAACCCAAAGACTTACCAAAAGACTCCTTCACAGTGCACTCAAATGCTATATTTATAGGCTAACACAGGAATCACGATATCGTATCTAATCAACGATATCGTGTACCTGATATCAAGGCCTAGCAAACTGCAATTCATCATACCTCCACAACTAAATAAAAACTCATCCTTGAGTCAAAAAAATGAGGAACAAGTTCATTTAATTACATAGTGGATAGGTATGGGATTATGAATTGACTATGAATTCCTTCATGCCGTAGTGTGGGACTTGACAAAACAAAATTGAAGCACTAACATAAAATACAAAATACAAAATTGTTTGGAACTCATGTGGTTCCTGGTGGTAGTGGCTCCTCCATGGGCTTCTTTCCCTTATCCTATGATCCAGGCTTTGGAAATGGATACTTATGAAGGAGTAATTGAAGCTTTTCTTCCTTCATTTAGGGGTCATATGCTATCCATGCTGATGTTCCAATATTTGACGAAGTTGGCACCTCCCATGGACACAGCAGTTGTCGGAACATTTGATTAGCTTTAACATACTATGCTGCAAATAGTCGTCATTCCTTCTCATAGGCTCTAGCTTTGTTTCTAAATTCTTGATAATCTATGAGTCATCAAGCCAAATCTGCTACAACATCCTTTTGACCTTGGTAGTTAGCTTTTACCACCTCTAATTCAGAATTTACTACCTCCAATTTCTGAAGTGTCTTTTTGTGTTCAGCAAACTCTATTTCATATTTGGTGTAGGTGCCAGCTATCTACCTTTCCAACTCAACCCTCGGATGTCCTACTGTTAACATGGCCAATTTGGCATACTACAAGTTTACCAATTCCATGTATGCAGTGAGATCCTGGATCTGCAGGTCTCGACTCTTTAATTTTGCTTGATGGGCAAAGGCATAAGTGTCCAATATGGCCCACCAGTCAATGTTTTAAGCATTGAAAGAGTTGATGTGAATCTTAGTCATATGGATCTCTTTTTCAATGATTTTTTTATACATCCCCACCTGATCTTGGAAATACTCCTTCAATTTTTCATGTCGCTTAGTTTTATTTTGCCACGTGCTTATTTCAATGGTTGTCTTCTAACGGATGACGCGTACCTCATCCATTAAAAGGATCCTGTTCTCTCTGGCTAAGTGACTTATGTCTTGGTTGACTCTTATTAGTTGTTCTAGCATTTGTTGAAAACTTTCCTTGAGAACATTCTTTTTTTTTCAATTGTTTTCAATCGAAGATTTTCAATAACAAGGAGTCTATTTTCTTCCTATAAGGCTTTGAGTGCTTTTACATGTGCATATGTTTGAGCATGTGCTTTCAAAGCATCCCAATTTGCCTTCTCCTTTTTCATTACTATCCTTTTATTCTCCTCTAATAATTTATTTAGTTGCTCTATCTTAAATAATTCTAGCTAATCAGCTGGAATAAGTTGGGATGGATCTCACTGTGGAACTTGTAGGGCAACAAACTTCTCCTAGAGTCTTCTCAACTCAACTTCTGCATGTTCAGTCATAACCTCAATCATAACTAGCTTTTCCTTTGTGGAAATGAGGTCTAATTGTGCTACTATGACATCTAAGGGGATGTCAAACAAGGACATCATTACTTTTCCTATTTGTAGCAAATGATCCGAAGCATCCTCATGCTCTACAGGAGTCATTAAGGTACCGGCTAGAACTTGAGCATCATGTGCTCCTATGAGATCCACTGGTGGCACAACAAGGATGATAAATGACTCTTTGATGTGGTATGTGATCACTTCTGCTGCTCCAGCTACATCTTGATGTTGCATGACCACCACTATGGCACCTTCACTTGTTTCCAATTGTACTTGAAATGATGTAGCATTCCTAGAAATCTGTTGTGACCAATGCAACTCCCCTCCCCCTATTTGTATCAAGACCTCATCCCTTGCATGATTGATTGAGATGGTGGGTTGTACAACATCATCGATCACCTTGAACAGATTGGTCTCATCGTGACTTCCCCAACTAACCATTTCTGCGATGACCCTGATATGGCTCATCGATGATCGATAATCTTGTGGTGGCGATGGTGGTTGGTCCTACTAGCCCATGGGCTACATGCTGGGCCCTGCTTCTTGTTGTTGACTAAGCCTCATGTCTGGAAGTTGGCTTGGCCCTGCTATTTGAGGTGCAATGGACCCAACCGTCTACTCCTATTTAGGCTCCATTGTCTCATCAACATCTTTTCCTAGTGCTGGTGGCTTTAGTAATTTAGCATATGAAGAATTTTGAGCCTTTCTAAGGACATCATTAGTCTACCCCAGAATTCCAACACATCAACATAGCTTCCTGATTAGACATGGAAAGGGCAATGCAAAATTTCCTATCTTGCATTCTTCAAACTACCTCAATATTTCTATTAGATACAAACGGGACAAATTGGCATCAACCTTGCCCATCAAGATTGTGCTTCCTCTAGCCGCATAGGTAGAGATCCTATTTAGCCTCTTCATTGGGAAGATGTGATAGGTGTCAATTTTAAAATAAATTCTCTCTTCAAGAGTTAGTTCCCATATTTTTTTTCTTCTTTATTGTACATCCTCTTTAGCCATACTTTTCTTGCATCAGCATTGGAGCGGGTGGGCAAATGAGCAACTTTGGGTCCTGTATTCGGAAGATTTAGAACTTTTGAAATGGCATTCATGAAGAAATCAACTAAAATTCCACCAATGTTGGCAATGGTGCCTTCCTATTTATTATGCCAAAATTGATAAGTTTCTCCCAAATACCATTCTCCACTTTCCTGAATACCATTCTTCACTTTTCTCCCAAATACCATTTTGGGGACAACATGAGATGTTCTCTTGTTCAAGTGCCTTACCTTCTCCACCTTCTGCTTAACTAGATTGTGCAGTAACAAGGGTTTCTTGATGGATGCTAAATGATTATGCCTCCTATTCTGCATGTTCTGTGGGAGGTCCTTAGCCTCTACCTCTTCTTGGGCATTTGGCTACACCTTGAGAGGGTCCTCCCTGTTGTCCTTGTTCAGGGGCCATCTGTAATCACACTGGGATCAATTGTTAGTAAGGTCATTTCCTTTAATAAATTTTGAAGTTTAATTGCTTAGTATGATTTCAAAGTTAGAGATTTTTTAAGGAATTCCCCTAAAATTTTTAATGTCAGGCCTAATTTGATCAAGTGACTCCAACAATAATTTACATGATTTGGGTGAAGGAAGAAAATTAGTTTGGCATGAGTTTTTAAAATTTCTTAATATTTCTTACCTCTATGATATCCTTCAGGTGATAGAAAATTTCAAAAAATTTGTACACAAATTCTACCCTACCCCTCCCCCAAGACTAAGTTAAACACTCCAGGTTTAAGTAGGTTCAATCGGAAGGGAAATCGAAGCATTAACAAGGAGATATTGATGGTTAAATGGTAGACTTACAAAGCATAAAAAATTTTGGAAGAAAATTGCAACAACTCCCCTCACATCAACATTTGAAAATGAATTCTACATGTGTTGGGGGACCCATATATTTAGGTTTTGTTAACATGATATTGTGTACATGATAGTGTGGACTTGATATCATGTCAGACCCGATACCAGGTACCTGATATCACATCCCTTCCAAAATAAGGTACTTAGTAAAATTGATGAATTTTTGAGTTTTCATGGCCAAAAATGAAGGATTTGAGGTAGATTTAAAAGATTCAGGGTAATGTTAAGTAGACATTAAGGCACCAAAAGTGTAATGAAGTAGAATTATACAATGAAGTTCTTGAATAGGGTGAGGAAAAAGGATATGTAGTGGTGCAAAGAAATGTTTGGTTGAAATGATGATAAAGGAAAGAATAAATTTAGTAATGTAGTACTCAAAGGGTATAAGATGATATGCCAGTGTATAACAAGTACAAATTACAAAAGTCACGCAAGTGGATCCTTTCCAATGCAGGTTTCAACCTATCATGCCCTTATGTAACCACACCTTAAAATGTTCGTAGGCACTAAAAGGGTTAAATGCAATCTAACTTGTGCAACAAAACACACACATGTTAAAAACCACTGCAAGAATGTATGGATTCTATGCCACACAAGACACAAGTTATAAGTACTTGGACTGTGATATGAGATGAATTGTAGAAGGGATTGCAAAGATCGGGACGTGAGGTAACTTACCCTAGGCACAATGAATCCAAAGCATTGTGCATGATTAAAGTACCATTAGCCTTTCGTTCCAAGATCACAACCAAGTCCATACCTTTAATCAATGGCATCGCATTATTTCATCCCGATGATAGACAACCACAAGAGCAACATGATAGCAAGGTATACGATCACTTGAAATTTTGTGCAAGGGATGAGTGATTCGAATTTGTCTACAGCATGTTTTTCTTGAGCTTTCTTTTCTACCTCTCTTCTTTCTTTTCTTTTTCTTCTTTGGGCTGCTGTGGCACTTTTTCTTTTCCAAAGGTGATCTAGAGAAACCGCCAACCTTCATAGCATTAAGTTTCTTTATTGAGTGCCTTTATCACAACTCTTACTCCCAGTTTTCATTATATCTACAAGGATCTTAGTACAACCAAGCTACATGATAGCACATATAGATGTCACCAAAGAGAATCCACAAGTTCCCTTGATGTCACACCCTTTTCATTCCCTCTTGGTTCGTCACTCTTTGCTCTAGGCATAATGAGTACAAAATTACTTTAATTTTTAATGATGACAAGAATATCATCGTACCTAGAGTAGAACCTCTTATTAAGAGAATCGATGGGTGGATATTATGGGCTCACTGTCCAAATACTTAGTCCCTTGTAACTTGATAGCATAGAACAACACCTCAACCAATGGGTTACATGACTATTTTATTCACAGATGAGATTACCCACAAAAAGATAAAATGACAAATTGAAAGATGAAAAATTAGAAAACAAAAAAAAATTATAAAACCAAGAAAAGGAAAAACATTTACTAATTTTTCTCATTAGAATTAGGGGTATCCCCCATGAATAAACCTTTGATCATGGCGAGAATTAATAAATGAAAAGTTTGAATCCATGCACATTGGAAATATTGGGGTTCGATCATATCCAAACCACTGGGTGTCTTTTGGTGTAGTGGTAGGAATGTACCCAAATTGGGGTTCACACACTTGATTAAAGTAGGCATAGTGGGGCAAATTATAAGATGTGGTCATGTGATGAGAAGCTGACCCACTATGGCACCCATGATCAAAAGATAGTATGCAAAGATCGATATGTCTCCCCATGTTGTTATATTCATTAGGTCATATGGTTGTTAGAGTGTTAATTGGTGGCCTAAATAAGGTAATAGGAGGCATTGAGTTTGAAGACGAAGATGCATCATAGTGTTGGGCTTGTGCTGAGTTGGAGGATGCAATGGTTTCAAAACCATGATATCTCTTTCTATGGCCATGCCTAAAGAAAGGATGCTTCCAACATTATGGAGGACTCCCACTACTATTGACGGTAGTAGCATAAGTAATGTTCATTGGTTGGTGTTATGGTGCAAAACATTCTGGTACAACTAGTGGCAATGTAGAAGGAGGTGAACGATGAGAATATTGAGGGCAAGGAGCAGTGTAAGGAACATGAGGTGGTGGTCCTATGGGAGAGGACATGGATTGATGATACTCAGGAGAATGATAACAATGAGGTGAAATAGAAGATGTTGATCCAATTGGAGAAATAGGGTGCTAAACATAATCAGCACTTGGTTTCGAGTGATATGAAGGGTGTGGTCCGTTTGACAATCTCCTCCCCCACAATTGGGGATTTTGCCACTACTGTTGGACATAGTACTTCTATACAAATTCTAGATGTAGCATTCCTTCCCAATGCTCATGTAAATGTGACAATACTAGGCATACTAGGCATTGGCCTTTGGGGTAATCGTACAGACAAACATCACATTGATACTTATGATTTGCAGTTGAACTCCTATCCTTATTTTCTTCAACCCTTCTTTCCAATTATCAAATGTTATTCTATCCTGTTTCTAAGCTTGGCACCCTCTATTTGTTCTAGTTGTTAGAGTGATCTTGCATGGTTCTACCTCTAATAATGTTTGCATATTCTCTGCATTTTTCATGTACCCACTCCATCATCTTATTAATCTTTGCCTCAATTTCATCTAGTGATTTTAGTATTTCCAAATATGAGGATGGTTCCACCTCCTTGAGGTGAGTTGATTTCTCCTCTTCACGATTATGGACATTTGTTACTCTAAGAGTTTGGTTCGATTGAGATTTTTCAACATTCTCCCATTTGGCTATTTCTCCTTCTTCTTTTGCTACCTACTTCATAAGCTCTTGGAATTGGTGGGTTCGTGGTTCATATAGTTGACCTGGGGCATACATCCCTAGGGTCTCCCTTGTTTCATTACAAAGCCCATCCATGCTATGATACATTAGCCTTTTCTTGAAGAACCCATGGCCTGGGCATTTGTTTAACAATGAGTAATATCTTTCTAAGGCCATGTTCAAGGGTTCATGTTGCCCTTGTTTCCATTCTTGGATTTGTCTCCTCAAGGCTAACACTCTTGCACAAGTTTGATATCTTTCGTTGAAGAGTTTCATCATTGTATGCCCTCGATGAATTAAATTTGGCCTTAAAGACCTATGCCACACTTTTTCTTGGCCAATGAGTGTCATGGGAAAGAGCTTAAGTTTTTGCCATCCATTATCAATGTTGTTCCATGTAGAGGCATCATATGAGGCTTGTAAATGATGTTGCGGATCTAATTCATATCCTCCTAAAAATTTGGGAAAGTTTTTTAAATCAAGCCTAGGTAGACAAATTTCTTTGCAATGCCTACAAGATATCTAAATGGCCTCTATTATATGCATTAGGCTTTCTATGACTAGTAGGGGTTCATCATCACTAAGTAAGTTGTGAGTTCATGAGTTGAGACAATGTTGTCTATGTTCATGTTGGCATTCCTAATTTTGCCCATGGGTTCAAGTTTTATTTCTATGCCTAACCCTTGAGGAATGGTTATCCATGTCATGATCCAACATTAAAAGAGTAAAGGAAGAGAGAAAATTAGAAGACTCTTCATGACTTTTGTAAGTCTTCCAATCATCCCTTGATGTACTCTTGCTAACCATTAAGAAGGTCCTAGGCCTTACGAGCCCCCTCATTCTATGGGATGTCCCATCCTCACTAGAGGTGTTTGAGTTGGATGACAAGAGTCCTTGAGTATCGTTGGGGTGTCCATGAACATATGAAACTCCTACCTAAGATTGCGTACTCCAAACTTCTTCTTCATCATAAATTTCATTGGTTCTCTAATGAATTGCCTCAGTAGTTGTTGTGTTATCATTATTCTATGAGAGAGACATTGTTGTGAATAGTGTGTGAATTAATTGAATTTAATTTAATTTCTTTTGTCTAAAAGATATATCGTTAATAGCTTGTTACAGTGATCTTATATGATATAACTAATCTAGATGACTAGCACCATCCCTGGCAACAGTGCCAATGATGAGCGTCAAGGTACCCCTACGCTCAACCATACGAATATGAGCGTGTATACGTGATTTGGTCAAACTCCGCTGATGAACTAGTTGTGGCATCTAGATAGTTATACATTGATCATAGTTTGTTATTTTCCCACCTAGAATAGTATTTGCTTTATCACGTATGGTTTAGTCCAAAGTGAGGTGTATGATGTAATTTCTAATACTACCCTACTCCCAAAGACAATGAGAAATATTGGAGTAAACTAATAAGCAATAGGAAGAAAAATCTAAGCTAGCCTAAGTGCGATGAGCATCTATCCTTAAGCATCCATACACATCTTGGACTTCATGTACTACTTCTGGGATTACCAAGCACACATTACTCAAAGCACTACTCGATACGCTACTGGGTTACCACATAGTTACACTTAAATGTCTGTGATTAAGACGTACTCGTTTTGCATTTAGCAACAAAAATAGTCAATGACGATAAAAGAAATATTAACCAAGAAAATAATAAATAACAATTAACAATTAAATAATTAAAAACTAAGTGAATGCTACAATGATGAAGTAATCTTGATCTTTATTGCCGATTATGTGCATGTCCAAGTACACCACACTCGAACAAAGCTTCTGTACAATTACAAGCATCACACTACGAGCATGCACTTGGGAAAAGAACTAAAAGCTAACTAAAAGCTAACTAAAAACTAACAAAAAGACTCAACCAAAACACTTACCACAAGACTCCTTCACTATGTGCCTGAATGCTATATTTATAGGTTGGCACAGGAATCATGATATCGTGTATACGATATTGTATCTAGGCTACGATATCGTGTACCCGATATCGGGGCCTGGCAAACTATGATTCATCAATAAGAAAGTAAAATGCATTTCAAGTGCTTGGAAATAAACTAAGTGCTAATCCAAGTGCTACAATGGAAGAAATTAATCTCAATTTTATCGACATCATGTAGAAGTATCTAGGTATACTATGCATTTAAATAAAACTCTATACAATCAACTTAGTGCACACTACAAGCACTTAAAGAGAATTTGGGCTAAGTCCTACAAAAGCTTCACTACATAAATGACCAAAGGTATCATACATGTGCATAGTATGCCTATTTATATAAGCTTCAAGTGAATCATCATTGACACATATGCACCAATGCATCAAAGGATGTGTTAACAAAGATGTGTCAATAGGCATGCATCAACACATCTAATTGACTATGACTTCATCATACCCCCATGACTAACTAAAAACTCATCTTTGAGTGAATAAAAATGGAACCAAAGTTGTTTACAAAATTTTGAGTATGAAACTGATAAGAGATTGACTAACTGACTATAATAACAAACAAACTCTAAGCACCATGTTACAAAATATTTGAGTGGTTATAACAAGTTGTACATCATATAAAAATTTGGACATATGATAAAATTAGCAAGTTCTACCCAATTGAAATGGATTGAGATGAGGTTTTCACACCATTGTTGAAGATGAAGGCTCATGTGGCTCAGATGACTCCTCATCATGTCTCAGTCCTACTGGTAATTTAGGCTATCCTACTACTACTACGACTACCTTCATCTTCTCCTTCTTGCTCCATGGATTGTTAATTATTCAATTCGCTTCTCCTAGACTAGCTAGTGCTTAGAAATTTCATGAGCAAGGCATTATGAAAAACATCTCCTACATATTGATAATCTAGATTGCAAATTATTTACATTTAATGTTGAAGGTATGAACAAGGTTGTGCAGTTTTCAATAGTCATTCATCCTCTTGGCTAGGTTCTCAACAAGTGATCTTTGATCTTTGAATTTTCTCTTAATAAACTTAAGCTCTACATTCACTACTTCTAATTTTTTCTTAGTTTCTTTATGAATCTTAAACTTCACCTCATAAAGAAGGTAGGGGATATCCACTTGCTTCTCTAGCTTTGATGTGGATCTCTCTACTATCAACATTATTAAATTTGCATACCAGAGGTTGGCTAACTTCATGTATTTAGTCATCTCCTCAATTTGCAACTCCTTTAAGTGAATTTTGGCCTAGTTATATGTGTTGATTCCATCAAAGATAGGTCGTCATATGTCTCCTATTTACCGGAGTTATTAAAGGGATTCATTTACCTTTACTTGTGCCAGTTTGATTTCATTTTCATTGAATTCCTTGAGCATCTTGACCTAGACCCTATAATGATTTTTCACTTTTTCATACTTAAGTTCTTATTCTTCTAGATAATGATCTCAATGATAGTCTTCTGGCAAAGGGCACAAGCCTCATCCATTAAGAGGTTCATATTCTCAATAGCTAATCTTCTCGCATTCTAGTTAACTTTGGTAAGTTGTTACTGCTACTAATGGATGTACTCTACCAATTGTTCTTTTTATTGCTCAGATTTTCATAGACAATGATTTTCTTAAGTTAGAATGAGATTCTATTTATGTGTTTGTTGAAGGTCATGACTAGTGGAATTCATCATTACTTCATATAGTGATGCATTAAAGACTATCATTTCTTTCACATTATTGGCCTCCTAGATTCTTTGTTAAATCTATTAGAAAGCTTTATCTTTAGTAAGTTTGGGCTTGAAAATGGATGGATTAAAAAATGGGATCTAAGTTCCATAACCTCTATCACCAATTTTCAATTACTAGTGATGGTCTCCTCAAGTTGCACATGAGCAATGAGCAATTTGATCCTTATCTCCAACAACTATGACTAGGTGGCTACAATATCTTCTAGAAGATTGAAGATCTATAGAATCAACTACTTCGCTACAACTAGTCGCTTTGGCACTTCTTCGTGCTATGTTATGCTTATTCCTTTGCTTCTAGTTCTTGTACATATTTGAACATCTACCATGGTAACAACATCAGGGATACATACTATAGGAGCACTCAAGGCCTCCTTAATTCAGTCTACAACCACCTCTACTATAATCTCTTGATCCTTTGGTGACATGACTAGGACTATTTCTCCTTCCCCTTCTTCTATCATGACATAGAAGGCTATCGCATTCTCAAAAATTTTAGGGAATGCTTATCCTAGAATGGACATAGTGACTTCTCTGGCATTCAAATTAGCATGACTAGGGGCCTAGTCTCTTTGTGTGAAGAATATCAAGACCAATTCGGCCATTGGCCAGCTGATGATCTTGGCAACCTCATTGAGATGGCTCATGGCTGGATGGTAAACCAAGGATTTACCATCACCTTTGAAGGCTTGTTATCACAACTACTATTTCCTAAGCTTCCTTAGATGTTTAGAATTTGCTACCATTTCAGAAGTCATCTCTGATGCTATAGGTGATAGTGGAGGTGGTAATTCTTCCTCCTTAAGCTTGGTAGGATTATTTTCTTTCATCATCTCCTATCATGATGTGACAAAAGCCTTGTGGGTAACATCATTGACATAGTAGGCTATGCCTCCCCTTTTGTAGAGTTTTCTAATTAGACAAGAAAAGGAGAGTATCTTCCTACCCTTCTCATTCTCCTTAAACCACTTCTCAATTTCAAGAAGATAAGTTGGGGAAGATTGACTTAGAACTTCCTACTCATAGATGCACATGCCCTTGTAGAGAAGGTTGTCCCCTTGCTTGGCCTAACCATGGAATTGAGGTGATAGGTTGCAATCTCAAAATAGGTTCACTCTACTTTGGTAAGGGCACCATACTCCTTACAATCCACTCCATAGCACCATTGCCTCCACTCTTTCGTCACTTCAGGATCTACTTGGATGGATATCTCTACCAACTATACCTTAGTAAAGGTGTTAGGTAATCTAAGGGCTTCTACTATGTCATCAATTGAATAGAAAATGGTGATGTCCTTGATCTTTACGATGGCATCTCCTTGGCAGTTGTTCCAAAGGATGTAGATTTCTTCCAAGTATCATTCCTCACTAATGAAGAAGATAGATCATTATGGAAACTCTTATATTTAAGTCCTAATCTTCTCCAACACTAGATTAAGAAAGAGCCCAAATTTTAGTTCTTAGAGGATTAAAATTTGAATCTTCTTACTTCAGATCTTTTCCAAGCAAGCCTCAATGAGGGTGACCTCCAAGTTGGCCTCAGATCTTACAACCTCATCCTATCTAGATTGTCCTATCTTTACAGTAGGAATTTGGCAAACACATTCCACCACAATCTCTTCTCGTAAGCATCCAATAGTAGGAGTTACCTCAATAGCTTGTTCTTTGGGTTGTTGTTGTTGTGGTTGTGGTTGTCCTCTTCCTTCCCCAAGGTCATTTTTTACTAAGTTGCAATGGTCCTTCTTCTTGTGGTCCCCATTTTGATGCCATCTCCAATCATGCAAATAACCCTAGATTAGTTGTTTTGATTTAATATTCTTAAATCTATGTACCTTTTAAGCATTCTTTAAGTTTAGTAGGAAATATGAAATTTAATCAATAAGCTCCTTTCTAGAGATTGTAGGTACATAAGAATATTTTATTATTATTTTATTTTTAATTTAAAGGAGGTTGATTATTGGTATTAATTCTTTTTATCATTATTTTAATACCTTATCTATGGAATGTTGGAAAAAGTTTTGACAAAGCCTAGTATTGATGCCCCCATGATGTAAAACATACCTTTGGAAGCTTGAGGATCAAAAAATAGGTGAAAATGGTTAAGCAGTGATAAAGTTATGGCTTAGAGAAGGTTTTAGGCTCTAAAACTTACTAAAACTCTCTTTCGCATTTGATGAAAAATGTGAAAAATGAGCTAAGTATCATGCATATATATAGTATTTTTGTGCTACATTGTTAGGGATGGATCGATGTATCTAACCACATCGATGAGGATGTGTCAATACAGTCATTTGTACCAATGTTTTCAATTAAAAAACTAAGGAAATATTGAAGAATCTTGAAGCAAAACAAGAGCCAAATAGAAGCTAGAAAGTTGTGGGACAAAGGCAACAACAATTCATTAGGTCCTGGTTTACAAATTAAAATGAATTGAATGTTTGGAATTATTAAATAGGATATGTTTCCTGAAAAGAAAGTAAGCACAATATTGGACAATGCAAGTTACCAAGATTACAATCATTCAAGTCAAGGCCTGTGGTCATGGGATTTAAATTGAAGAAACTAAGAGCTATGTAAGTGGATCCTTTCCAAAGCACACCGATGCCTAAAAATGCCCTTATATAACCACATTACAAGAAGTTCAAAAGCATCTTGGATATCAAATAATAATTAGATTAAACACCATAACATTATAAGAAATTATTGTAGGATCATATAGTCTACAAATTGAAAATTATTAAATAATCATGGTACAAGGTAGTAAGGTAAGAAATTGAGAGATGAAAACCTAGATCATAGCTGTAGGAGATCCCTATGAAATGCATGATTAGGATGATCTATATACCAGTCTACTTAGGATCCAGACCAAATCCATACCATTAATAGTGGCCTCTCATTGATGTGCTTCTCTATTCCTAAGACCATGAGACTATAACAACCACAAAGAATGATCATCACTTCAAGAGAAGAAGAAAATAGAAGGATGTAGTTAGAGATGTTTACGAAAGAAAATTGGACCTTAGTTAGAGGGATGCCTTCAGGCATGGGTAACATGTCTTTCTAGCCTCATAACCAATGCTTGTGTCCAAAGAGATCTTTAAATAGGTGTATCTTTATTCCTATATTTTTTTTATCTTTGAGAACCATACTTCACAAAATGTACTTCCTTTATGAATTACAAGAGAAGTGATGATACATTCCATGAGAAGACATTAAACTTAAGAAGGGAGTCAAGAAGAAAACTCAATAAATCCCCTTGAGGTCACACCCTTTTCCATTCCTACTTGGTCTGTTCCCAGTTTTTTGGGTAACAAGCTTACAAGTTACTTTTAGTTTTAATGTGAAAGAATCATCGTGCATCTATAATACAAATCTCACTTTGAGATAGATGGAATAGATGGATGTTGTGAGCTCATTTCCTGGTACCATCTTAGAACTCATAACTTATTAGTAGAGAGCATAAATGATAATCTTGCAAGCTCCATTGAGTAATCATTGAAATTTGCAATAGCAATGGAATAAAATCGAATACCATAAGAAAATAAAAAAACGTAAAAGTACAAGTAAAAGAAATGTAAAGGTAAAGTAAAGTAAAGTAAAAGTAAAAGTAAAATATACAAGAATATCAAAAGATAAAAAAATGAAAAATGTATAAGGAACAATGTAAAATAAAGAAATAAAAACTTCTAGCCTCTCCAAGGTATTCGGGTAGATGATCTTCTCCTTCATAACTAAGTTATGAGGATATTTTGAAAATGAAGTGAGCTTGACCTTGTGTTGAGGTGTTGTGGTTGTAGTTAGTTACTTGGAAGTCTTTACAAAGATTTCTTTATTGTATGTTAACCAACATGTACTTTTGAAAGCTTATTGGGTTGTAAATCATCATAGTCCCAAAAAAAAAAGTTGAGTGTAGAATATATGGTTCTTCCCATAATATTTGGAACTTAGTTCATTAGGACACATGCATGGGATTCCAATAGAGAACATTGTCTCCTGGTTGAAAGGTAACATTCCTTATTTGAACATTATGACATTATTTGTGATAGGCCTTGTGCACTTCATTCATCATCAAAGCTATCTTTTGATTCTTGTTAAGTACATTAAGCATCATTAGTCTTTCCTTTTGTGCCAAGTTAATATTTAGGTTAATGCCATATGCAATTATTAGTGTATAGCATTTAGTTTGAATTGGAAGCTTGCGAAAATTTTGTACACTAGCTCAAACTAGCCTATAGGGAGTTTCCATGTTGAGTGATAATCCCATAGGAAATGGTTGAGTTTGATGCTTTAATCCTTCCTATATCTACTAATGATACTTGTTAAAATTTTTGTGATCTTCTTGTTGGTGACTTCAACTTATCCATTAGCTTAGGGGTGATAAGGAGTTGTAAGTTTATGATCCACACCCAAATGTTACATCAACTTGTAAAATGTAGCACCTATAACATGAGTCCCATTATCAAAAATTAATGCCCTAGGCACACAAAACCTATTTACCACTTGTTGATAAAAAAATCAAGCTGTAGTGAAAGAAGTATAGTCAGTAACAACTACAACTTCAACCCATTTGATATAATAGTCAATAGTAATAATAATGTAAGATTTCCTGTTGGATGCAGTATGATGGATCCCATGAATTTAATTTACCAAAGGTCAAAAGGCTTTAGTGGTTACATTCACTATTGGAGTCCTTTCATCGTAGTTGTCATTTCTTCATCTCGTTGACATCACTCACATGTATGGGTGAAATGGTGAACATTCCTAAAGATTGTAGGCCAGAAATATCCTATCATTAGGATTTTTATAGCTATTCTCCTTCCTACATAGTGACCCTTGCAAGAAACCTCATGAGCATCTTAAAGGACTTATAGTTTATCTTCATCAAGTAGGCACCATCGTTCTAGACCATCTACATAGATTTTATAGAGATTGTACTCTATCTCGATGTAGTATTTAACTTAGCCAATGAACTATTATTTTCTCTTATGATCCTCTTTTGTAAGATTGTCTTGTATAAGTAGATAGGAGAGGAATTTATTGTACCAATTTATAACCCTTGGTGCTTGAACTTCGGTTGCCTTAGCAAAGAGAAGCTCATCTAAAAATTGGTCAAATAAAGGCTCTTCATCAACCTTGTTACTCTTTCTTAACCATGATAAATGATCAACAACCATGTTTTTGGTTCCCTTTCAATTTATCATTGTCAAATCAAACTCCTGTAGCATCACCAACCACTATATAATACAAGGTCTCATTGTTGGCTTGTTCATGAGAAAGAAAATTGCACTATGATCAGTGTGCACAAAAATGGGGTATCCAAGCACATTGTGCCTAAATTTCTTAAGAGCATACACCACCATCATGAGTTCCTTTTTTGTGGTGGTGTACTTAAGTTGTACATCCACAATGCTTCTACTTGAAAAATGGATGTAGTATGGACATTTTTGGACATTCATTTGTATAAGCACTTCTCTCAATGCATAATTGGATGCATTTTTCATGATATGAAAAGGTTTGGACCTATTAGGTGCATGTAGAATTATTATTTCTACAAGCTTCTACATCAAGTGCTAAAATGCTTGTTCATACTTCTTGGTTCATTCAAATGCTACATCTATTTTAGTAAGCTTAACAAGTGGCTTGGTAATTTTTGAAAATTTTTTAATCAAATATCTATAGTAACCAATATGTCCAAGGAATGACCTCACATCTTTAATTATTTAAGGTTGTTTGGTCACTCATTGAATGACCCTTATCTTTTCAATGTCCACCTCAATACATTTTTCTAAAATTCAATGTTCCAAGACAATGCCCTCATGGATCATCAAATGACTCTTTAGCTAGTTGAACTAGAGGTTTTTTTTCACACATCGTTTTAGTACTTACTCAAGATTGTCCCAGCCTTGTTCAAAATCAACATAATAGGTGAAGAAGTCATCCATGAAGACTTCAATACCACTTCCAATTTACTACTAAAAGATGTTGAGGACTAGGCATTGGAAGGTTGTAGAAGCATTATGTAGACCAAAAGTTATCTATTTGTATATGAAAGTTCCCTAAGGATTTGTGAACATTATTTTGGCCTAGTCTTCCAGAGTGATTTGGATCTAATTGTAGCCACTATATCCATCTAAAAACCTACAATTTTTGTGCCCTATTATAGTATCCAACACTTGGTCCACAAAAGGCAAGGAAAATAATCTTTGAAGATGATGCTGTTCAAAAATGTGAAGTCTATGCAAACTCTCCATTGTCCCTCTTTCTTTGATATAATAATGAGCAAACTTATCCACTTACTATCTACCACTAGATAAATGAACCCAACCTTGAGAATTTTATCAACTTCTTTTTAATAACATGTTTCAACTTTGAATTCAACCTCCTTTGTGTCTACTTCTTGGGTTTGATAGTAGAGTTTGTATAGATCTAATGCTAGCATATGCATGGATCTATTCTTGTTATCTCATCGTATGACCGAGCAAAGGCTATTAACCATTTGTTAACTACTATTAGTAACTTTTTCTTATAGTCTTTGATGAGTTGGGCATTTATGATTATCGATTTCCCATTTTCTAAGAATATATATTCTAAAGATTCTAGTATGAATTTCAACTCAAAGGGCTTATGTTCAGAAGTATCAGGGTCTTCAAACTCTTCCTAATCTAGCTCTAATTCTTTTCTTTCCTTAGCTTATAAGAGTTGTATTCTAATTTTCTCCATTAGATCTATCTTATCTATGTATGCACTTATGAGGATCTCTGCTAGTTCCATGCACATTGTAGAACTAGGGTAGTTGTCTATAGTTAGCCACTGGGTGCCTTCCTATTTTGTGAATGCTACATATAAGAACCTTTGAAGATTGGTAGTTTCAGCACACATCTTACATTCTACAATAGATGTGCTCTTAATTAATCATATTTTTTGCATGTAGTTGCATCCTGTGTCACTCTACATGATGCATGGAACTTTCTTCTTCTCTATTTTATCAAACGCACTTGCCTTGAATATTTTTAAGAAGAGGTCTTTGATTCCTAGCTTTTCCTTAATGGTACTTAGCCAAGCCATGTCCATAATAATTGGGAAGTCCCCGTTATAAGTATCTACATGGATCACTAAGAAGTCTACTCGATATGACCACTCATTAATAGTGGTTAAAATATCCTCTACCAATTCCAACAAAATAGTAATAGATTGCTTTACAAGCTCTAACCTGATATTGTACTTCTTTAGTGGAGGTAGGTTCCATGTTTTGTACATCTCTTGGGAGATTAAATTTACATTAGAACTAGAGTCTAATAGAGATTTTCACAGGTTATTTCTTGCAATGTACAAGTAGATCAAAGGGCTTGTTGGGTTAATTCTCTTCCTAGGAAGGTGTCCTACTTTTATCCAATCTGTAACTACATGAGTTAACATGATAGTTTGAACATTTTGGGATCTTTAGTTTGAAGATGACTCATTAGACCTTCCTTGAGCAGTTTAAAAGAATTTTGCAACTATAGATGCCTATGATGGTTTAAGTGAACTGTTAGGCCTAAAAATGGCCTTTTCCAAGGCTTTCTCTTAGAACAACTTAAGTTGTCATCCACTTGTAAGTTTACTACTATTGTTGAATTATATTATTGGGGTTGTTAAGGTATTTCACCTTCCATAGGAGGTGTAGGTAGCAAGGGAGTAAAGGTATGAGGTTCATTGTGCTATTGAGGATAATGAGAAGTGTATTTGGAAGGAGATTTAGCATGTGGAGTGGCAAGTTGATAATATTCAAGAGTATAGTAATGATGCAAAAAGTGTTGGCTATAGAGCCACTTGGTGGCACATGTTTTTGGACATACTAGCTATATGAATCTAGTTGATAGTAATGGTACTATCGCTTGGGTGGTGGCATCTTCCATGACTATGGGTTTTGTCACTAATGATAGTAATCATGAGGTTGAGGCAACATTCCACTAGGATAGTACTACTATTGGTGAAACTATTGTTAATAGTTGCCTTAAGAATAAGGCAACCTCTTAGGTGGTTGCCTTTTAACAAGCTTTGGATTTAAAGCACAGACCCCATATTCTTGTAAGTATGATAGAATTGGGCAACATCCCTTGGGATGGTCATCTTGACAAATGTTACATCCTTCATTATTTGTGTCTAAGTTTGCAACCTCATCTACTACTGCAACATTATCTTTTTTATGATGATAGTCCTTCACTATGTTCTTTTTCCTTCTCTTTTTATTATCCTTACTTCCTTGCTCTATTTTCTCCTCCATAATTTTTAAGTATTATTTGGAACTTATCATCTAGAGATTTCTACATCTTGTTTACCTTGGCCAATATTTTGGTAATAGATATTTCAATTGACAAGGTCTTTCTTTATACTACCTCCTCCAATGGTGCTTCCTCCTCTAGGTCATAGAGGCATACCACCTTTTTGCAAATAGATGGGCCTCTATTGTACTACTTTACACTTTCTCTCTTCTTTAACTTTCCTTCTTTTTTTGCTACTAGATCAATAAGCCTCTGAATCTAACTGACCTTCATTCCTAATAGTCTTCCTTGAGTGTAGACCCCAAGAATCTCTCTAACTTTGTTTCTAAGTCCATTTATGATATAGTAAAGTTGCTTTCTCTAAGAAAAACCATGGCCTGGGCACCAATGTAGTAATGAATAGTACTTACCTAAGGCCACATTAAGGGATTCATGGTTACCTTGTTTTCACTCTTGAATCTGCTCTTTTAAGTTGGATACCTTAGAGTATGTATGTGTTGGTAACTGTTTAGGATTGCCAATGCTATCCTTTGGTCTTGTGACTGGGATCATGGAAAATGAAGGTGTTTCTTCAAACTTGAGTGTAGGTGCTTGCTGGTCTCTGGCAACACCAAGGCCTAAATACCTCCAAATAAACTTAGTGGTAATAGAATGAACTAATCATAAATGTGTTTTTGATGTTATGAATGCTGAAATGGTTGGGTTTGTGTATGAAATTGTAACTAGCTATTATAATAGAGATTTAGCTAACCTTGTCGAATACTGTGAGTCATTAAAGATTCCTATTTTGTCAAGTCACTTAGTCTATATAGTCCCTATAGTACGTTGCTTGAAACAAATAAAATTTCACCAAAATGTTTAAGCACAATTCTATAGAAATCTACTCCTAATTTCCCCCAAAGAGAAAGATCCACAAGAAAATTAGAAATAGAGTGAGATTCAATGGATTTTAAAAGAATGAAGAAAAAAGTAGATTTGTGTGAAATCTCAAACATTGAAGTGAGATAAATTAAACATGAGGAAACACTTTGAAATAAAGCTATTTCAATTCAATCTAAGTATTACAAATTGTCCAAACCCTCTAAGCTCAACAAGCAATTTCGTAAAAGACACTCTAATTAAACTACCAAAATGCTTTGTAAATGACAAAGTACAAGCTTTTATTTGGTTAGTTAATAGTTGTCAAGACTTGTAAACAATAGAGCTATTAGAAAATATTTAACAATTTTGAGATTCAAATATCAAGGCTATAAACTTTTAAAAAATGAAGCTATTTCAAGTCATCTCAAAGTATCAAAGATTTTCTATACCCTCTAGACTCGAACAAGCAATTTATTAAAGACATTACTATTAAATTGCTCAAAAAGCTTTTCAAAGACAACATAAGCTCTTATATGGCAACCAAATAGAAGTCTAAAATTTTTTGAAAATAGAGCTCTAAGAGCAATTAGAAAATCCCAAAATTAAATGCCAAGCATGATACTATGTAAACCATTAGTTAAGCAACTAAGATAAAATGAGAAGAAAAGAACTCACACGATTATAACAAAGTAGCTGAATTGATGATGCAATTAGCAAGCCATGCTTTACAAGAAATCTCCAATAATTCTTCAAGTTTCTTCCAAAACTTCCTCCCTTGAACTCTACCCTTGAAGCCCTTTTTATAGTAACTTTTGGGTAGTTACAATCATCATAAGAGATTAAGGTGAGTTACAAATATCTAGGGAATTTACTCATAACCACTATAAGAAGTTATAACTTCCATAGGAAGTTATTACTATAGAGATATGAGATGTGATCTATGGTTGCCAAGTGTTTAGTCCATGTAGGATATTGGATAAATATCCCATGAATTCTTTTTTTTAGAAATATATTTTTTTTCTTAAGAATTCATAGGAGTATCCAATCTTTACATCCAATGTTTACCTCTAGTTAAGTCATAAGGCGGCAGAAATGTTTCATTTTCACAACAAGAAACTTCCATGTTTAGTGAAGAAACCATAACTTCACAAACAGATGTAGCATAATATAAAATTGATGGAGGGAACGACCGATCAGTTTATTTTTCCAAAACGAGAAAATATGTCCTTTCAAAAGGGAGAGCCTTGAACGACTTTGCAGGTTAATCGGTCAATTTGTGAAGGAGGTGCTTTGCTGAAGTTGGCCATGTTGGGCACCATGGCCACACCGCACAAGCAAAACGCCACGCGCCCGGCCATCAAAGAAACTGTGGATATGTCCATCTGTTGTTGCCAAGAACAGCTTCTGAGTCTCCCATCACGCTGTCACTCATTGATCTTCCTCTTCCTCCGTCGTTTCAGCAACGATTTGCACCACACGGACTGTCTCGTCTCTCTTATTGTGATTTCTTGCGATGTGTTTTGTTCTGCGATTTGTGTTTCTGTTGCAAAACCTTGTGATAGGATTGAATAGACGTTCAAAGCAACGGCTCCTCCTGATGTGCTGCCGAGTACCAATTCGGACCGATTTTCCTCTTCCCCAATGTCATGCACAAAAACGCGCCTGCGACCGTAATTTGTCTCTGGTTTGGTACAGTGTAGGATTTTTGCATTGCCCATGTTCAGAAAATTTTCGCACAGTTTTTGCCATGTACTTACTTATCTTCTTCTTTGCTTGCTCTATGTTGGGGTTGAGCCCACAAAACTAGATCGTGATCGAGGGCAGATTCGGCCGCAATGGCTTCGTCGCTAGCGAGTTTGTCGCCATGTATGAAGAAGTTTGAGAAATGGAGTTTGCGCAACAGGTGTTTGACAGAATGTCCAGAGTGAATGATTTGAATTTGTCTACTATTCTGGTTTGGGGTTTTGCCCGCAGGTCACTAAAAGACACCGAAGATCATTTGCCTCGCAGCGACGGTTCAAGTCCTGTGAAGAGCAAGAGCAGTTTCCATGAAACAGTGGAGATTTCGTCTCTGCGGAAGACGCAAAGCAATGTCACTGAGCTCCACCAGAACAACCTCGGGTGTCATCTTTATCACATCGTACATTGCCTGTGTACCATTATTTTGAATTCTTGGCCGAAGGAACAACATAAATTAATTTATATGATGATGTGCATGCCTGGCCATTTTCGGTGCCTTTTGCACTTTCTGCCTGTAACGTTTAATTTTCTACCTTTACGTTTGACGTAAGTAAATTAACAGTGTGGCATGCAACAGGTCTCTGATCTGATCCATGGTGGTGAGAGAAAAGCCACCGTCCAAATAAACCAGAAACATGATCAACAGAACTACAATGGAAAGTAGATTGCTGACTTGTGGAACTCGATGGTTGTTCCATTGCTTGCGATAGTAATATAGGAAGCCATGACTATCTTGAACAAAGAATCTCCTCTTCAAGTCGCCTCTCAAGTTTGAAGAACGCTTTGATAAATAGCCTTGCCTAATTGTTTGAACTTTTCCATTTGCAAATGACCGTACAACAGCTTCAACCATTTTATTTGAATTTATTCCTGCATGGGTAGACAATTTTCACTATATGCCCTAGAACTGTGCCTGAATTTATTTTAAATCATTCAAATCTTTATTTTCTGAACTTCTCCTACAACAACTTTGATGTTAAAGTTCCATGTTTGAACACTTCATCCAAGCTAAAGTTAAATGGGTGATCCTTCATAGGGAATCCAAGTTCATATGCAAGATGTTTTGGTTTAAAAGCCTGGCAATGATCCAATAAAGATGGTAGATTTCACTCCAAGGAGAATGACGTTTTGAAAATTGCACTTGACATTTAGGTGACCTATTGCTGCTCCATGGAATGGCATGAAATGTGCCAACAATATGATATTTCTCATTGAATAAATCTACCATTGTACTCCATTTGCAAATAGATTTTAGTTCCAATGATCATAACTAACTTTGAACTTCCTTTATAAGTCTCATGGGGAATAACTTAAGCTTTTGTCAATCATTTTCTATAGTTTACAAGGCACAAGCATCATGGAAGTTTTGCAAATGGTACTACGGATCAACATTATAATCTTTCTCAAATTTAAGAATACTATTTATGTCAAGTGATGAGTCACCAAATAAGCAACCCGATATCAGACCCACGATATCGGATATGCGATATCAGATGGGTCAAGCAACATCGGACACGCAATGTCAGAGCCTATCTCGTTGGCTATAAATAAGAGACAGGGGTGCTTGGTCTGGGGGGTAGTTTTTCCAGTCCCTTAGTTGAACTTTTGCAATTTTTCTATTCCAAAGTTAGAATTATTTTTGAGTGCCCGCAGTAGGAGTCATAGAGTGAACTGATCTTTATTCAATCATTGTGTACTTGAGCACACCTTGTGTTCGAAAATAAAGACGAACTTTGTGATAAACCTTGCAACATTCAAAATAGGTTAATTATTGCATTTAATGTTGTTTACTGTTATTTGATGCTTTCAGTAGTTAATTAATGTTATTTCCATAGAATTATTAATTATCAATTATCAATGAACTAGCACACTCAAGCACGACCACTTCGAGCATATATGAAGCACTTGGTAATCTAATAATGACTAGCGTTTGGTAATCCTAGTAGTGTTACATTGGTTCAGGATGTATCCAAAAAGTGGGAACGGATGCTGGTGTTAGGATTTGATCCACATTAGAGTTACAAAACTCATTAACTAATTAAATCTTTTCATTGCACACACTAAGAAGACCAGGATAGAAAATATAAAAGAAAACCATAAAAATCATACACCTCAAGTTTACTTAACCATACAATTGTGCCTTACAAGTAAGTTTGGGAAGACAACGACTGCATAACTCATCCTTATTCTACGTAGGCACATAAGCACTTAATCCTCGAAGTTCGACCAGATCGTGCGTGAACGCTTGTATTCATATGGTTGGGCATAGAGGTACCTCATCGTTCATCATTGGCACTATTGTCGAGGATTTTGTTGTTTGTGCGTTGATTAGAACTTAGGGAATCTTTCCATTGTTGGAACAAACCCTTAAAGTTAGTTATTCTACAATCACTGAAAAAGAGTACCGCACATTGAGTAATCAATCATGTCTCCTTCTTCCTATGAGAGTGCTTCATCAACTAGGTCCGATATCATGAACAATCGGAGGTGGGGTGCACATGATGATTCGCTAGTGTCCCAACAGTTTTGCATGGTATACGCTCATCTTGATGAGTATGTACCAGACTTTACCTTTATCCTCCACTAGGATGAACAATTGCGATGGCGTGATTTAGAAGGTAACATAGTGTTACATCCCAATCGCCCAATCCCGAGCATGCTTCTTCATGCTCTCACACGAATTAGTATGCAACACTTACAGTCAGAGTATGTTGTGCGTGAATAAGATTCGAGAAAGTATCAACCCAAAGAGGCACAACGCCATAGGGATCTACAACAGGAGAGACACTACAAATCCGTGAAGGGGAAGTGGTCTCAGGATGTCCTGCATGTCCTAAGTGAAAATGACGATGGTGAACCTATCTCGGGAGGTTTTCAGCAAAATGATGTTCCTCTCTCTGACTTCGATCAAGGAGTTGATTATCAGAATCTTCACTCAACTATTCATAACCTAGGTTCTAATACCAACGGACACAAAGGGTTCACAAAAGGAACACAAACACATAACAATGACGGACATTCCAATCATGACCGTGATCAAGGCTGCAACCACCGAAGAGAAGGTGACAGGCGTCATCATGGTGACGGTCCTCCTTCCTCTTTACCTTCATCATCTTCTTTCCCCTCTTCTTCAGGATTTGAAAGCAGTCGTAGAGGGCGAGACCATGAGGACAATGGTATGCAAGATAGAAATCATCAACAAAATAGTAGAGAAAGGGGGTGAGGGCATTCTAGAGAGACACATCGCGAAAGAAGGAAGAGTAGGAAATAGCATAGGCATCATAGATGTCATAGGTAGCATGATCACGATGAACCCCTACTCGCCACCCGAAGTATGTTAAATATAATAGAGGCTGTTAGGATTCCAACAAGGCACCAGAAAGACAGTAAGATCAAAAGACTAGACATGAATAACATCCCATGATTTGAAGGGGGATACAATGCTGATCTTCAAAACCATTTACAAGCATTTCATGATGCATGTGCCTTGCAGAATATAGAAAACGAGTGGCAAAAGCTAAAGTTGTTTCTACAAATACTGATCAAGGAAGCAAAAAGCTGGTACCGGTCCTTAGAATCAAAATCCATTCGTCGATGGAGTACCATGTTGGAGATATTCAACGATAAGTATTAAACGTACTCCCAAGTGTCCAACCTACGTAAGCAAATCTAAGGATGGAAACAAGGACGACATGAACCCTTGGATGCTACCATGGACCAATATTATTCATTATTACATCGTTGCCTTGGCCATGGTTACTTGCAAAAGGAACAACTACGCCATCTCGTAAACAAGCTTAGGTACAAAACACGAAGAACCCTTGGGACTTATGCCCAAGGAAGGCTATCTGAGCTCAAAGCCCATCAAATACAAAGATTGTTGGAGTAAGTTGCCAAGGAGGAAGGCGAGTTGAGGAAAAGAGAAAGTGCAAAGGAGTACAATAGAGATCCTTCCCTCCAAAAGAAGGAAATTAGATTTTGCAAAGATGAAGAAGAGTCACCACTTAAAGAGATGGTGAATAGAAAGACTTTGCCCATTCAAAAATTTGCATCAGAAGTATCAACAAAGGTAGATCAAATGTAGAACTCCCTAGACAACAAATTTCAAACTGTCCTAAAAATAGTAAAGAAGTCTAGAGAACAAAGTAGTGACCATGGGAGAAGGAAAAAGAAAGAAGCTGAGTATGCACATAACAAGGGTAAGGGTAAGGTTGCCGTCATTGAATAAGTTGTAGATTCAGATACAAACAATGATGACGGATGTGAGATTTGCCAATATGACCATTCTAAGAGATGTTACCCAGTGGTGTCACATTTGCAAGAGTTTGGAGTGTATGCACTAAACCCACGATTAAATAGATGGAAAACACCTAGAAGGTTACCTTATCCTCAAGGTAACCTAAGGCAATTCCACCAACCCTTGACATATTATCCGAATGGAGCTCCACCACAATCGAATGAACAATATCAATGGTGGCAACATTCACAACCATGGGGAATGCCACCACCACGTCAACAATATCCTTACCATCAACTTGACCCATATGGGTATTACATTCAGTAGTCAATCTATCCACATGACTCTACTAGTCACGTTGCTCTTCAGCCTCACTACCAAACCCCCGAGTACTATAGAACTTCTTCTTCTTAGGGTGATGCTCCACATACGTACTATCCTTCTCATCTGTCTGCATCTCTTCCACCCTCGGCTCCATTACCACCTACTCCAACTATGCAGGGCAAGCTTCCCGCCCAGCCATAGCAACATAATGCTACAAGGGCTATCAATCTTCAACCTACTGCTAGTTCGGACAACCGATCAAAGAAGAGACCTTTCTTTAGAACCAAAAGTCCAACCAAGTTCTTACAACCATAAGCAGCTAATTATCCAAACACCTTATCATCATTTGAATCTTTGAAGCTTCCTTCGAACCAAAAACTACACTTAATGCACACTGTTATGTTAACCCACGCCATCATTGATTGGATTAAAGCTAGCCATCTTCCTAGGAAATTCTCTGATCCCAAAAGTTCTCTTATTTATTTGCAAATCACTGGGAATGAGCCTTGCAAAGCTCTTTTAGATTTAGGTTCTAGTGTTAATTTGATCTCTAGGAAATGTATAAAGCCTGGAACGTGCCTCCACTAAAGAAAAGTAACATTTGTTTAGAGTTGGCTGACCAGTCCATCACTGTTCCATTGAGACTAGTGGAGGACATTGTCACCAGTGTTTGTGGGTGGTCGTATCCAGCCGATTTCCTAGTGATTCAAGTTAACAACTATAAGGGAGACTTTCCAATCATAGTGGGAAGAGCATGGCTAAGTACAATTGATGCGCACCTAGGAATACATGATCTTTCCCTAGAGATATCAAAAGAAAATGCATTTGGGAATATCGAGAAGAAGAAAGTTCCGTGCATCGCATACAGTGACACAGGGTGCAACTGCGTGCAGAAGTCCTAGTTTGTACAATTCTTAACATTGCCTGCATGCAACCAGTGTGCACAAGCAATTGAAATACAAAGATGCATGTATGTAGCAACCACGAGATAGGAAGGCACCCAGTGGTTGAAAGTTAACCTAGAGAGAAATTCAACTTTATGCATGGAACCAACTGAGAGCTTGACTTGTGCCTATATCAATAACATAGATGCATTAGAGTAAGTCCATCACCAACTTCCAAGTACTGACACTGAAAATATCAACTGGGGAAGTTGGAAATCCCTAACAAGTTTAAGCAAGAGCCCCTTGAATTAAAACTGTTGCCCATCGGTGTGGAGTATGCATTTCTCAAGAATGGAAAATTGGTAATCATTAATGCTAAGCTTGCGCCTCAACAAAAAGAAAGATTGCTAAAGATGGTCAAAAAATGGTCAAAAGCCTTTACTTGTTCATATCTTAAATTAACCGGAATAGATCCTAGGATATGCCAACATAGAATTTACACTGACCCCTCTATGAAGCCTCAATGACAACTGCAAAGACGACTAAACCCAAAGCTTAAGCAAGTAGTTAAGGAAGAAACTGAACAACTTCTAAAAGTCGAGTTCATCTACCCCATTGCTAACAATGAATGGATCAGTCCATTAGTCATTGTGCCCAAAAAAGGTGGTAAATGGAGAGTGTGTATAAAATTTAGGCTATTGAACATGGCATACATTGTTGTTGCTATTGACTATTTTACAAAATGGGCAAAAGCAGCTGCCATTATCGATTATACATCATCTACCACTACACGATTTGTTCAACAACAAATCGTAAATAGGTTTGGTGTGCCTCATGCACTTATTTCTAATAATGGAACACATTTTACAGGTGCAACTTTTTGAAAGTTGATGTAATGCTTAGGAGTTGAGCATAAACTGACTACACCATATCATCCTCAAGTGAATGGTTAAGCCGAAGTCACCAATAGGGAAATCACAAAAATTTGACATGAACCATTAGCAAATATAGGCAAGACTGGAGCACCAAACTGAACGATGCTCTTTGGGCCTACTGCTCCACATGGAAACTCCCTATAAGCTACTTTCCCTATGAGTTAGCGTACAGTAAACTTTCAACACTTCCTATCCAAGCTGAGCTCCGTACACTATCTACAGCATGTGACCTTAACCTTGACCTCAGTCTAGCGCAAAAAGAATGGTTAATGAATCTTAACTTGCTAGATGAAAATCGATTAGCCGCCTTGTCATCCAAAAAACTACACAAGGCCTTCAACAAACAATGTCATGACCTAAGAATTAGGAAAGTCAAATACCAACCAAGAGATAGGGTTCTTTATTGGAATCCCAAACATGTCCACAACCAACTAAATTTAAAACATTGTGGGAAGGACCTTATATCATTCATGAAACTTTTCCTTCAGGGGCCATGATGATTTATGAACCTGGAAGCTCGAATAAGAAATTATTGGTCAACATCTAGCAAACCAAACCCTTCCATGAGCCCAAAACAGCTAGTACTAACACTACCTCTATTGATGGATAGCCCTGCTCATTATTTCGGATCTTCTCCTTCTAACTCAGTCATGAGGGAGATGGCCCCTAATGCTAATTATTCTAAGCCCTCAGTTTCTTTTATTTTGTTTTGTTCTATACATTTTTGTTTTACATATTTTTCATTTTTTCTTATTTTTGTTTTACACCATTGTTAACATTTTTACTATTTCTTTCTCTATTACATTTTGTTTGATTTATTCTCACTTATCACATTATAAGTGCTCATGATGGTGGGTTGTACTATAATGGTGTTGATTGCTAATGTTTGGTTTTTACCTTTGACTTTTAATGTTGATGCTAAGATATGGTTTCTTTTGATAAAACAAGTAATAAGTCCATGTCATCCATTCATTCATACAACTCTATGGTCTTCCTTTGTTTTGGAAGTGTACTATCCCTTTTTTCTATTCACACTTATTAATGAATTTGTGGCTTGGTATTCTTCAAACCAAGGAAAGATTCAAATGGATTAAAAAGGGTGTGACTTCAAGGGGATTTGACACATTTGTGTTGGCTATTCTCTTAGGTGCTTGGATGTTTCATAGGATTTCTGCCATTCCACTGTTGACTAATATTAGGAAGTTGAATAAATTAAATAAGTCTTTGCATGGTATGGTTCTCACTCAACAAAAGAGGAGGGGGGGGGGGGGGGGGGGGGGGGGAATTCAAAGCACACCCCTTAGACATAATAAAGGAATATGGGCTACAAGCACTGGTTATAGCACTAGAAATACATGTTACCCATGCCTGAAGGTTCTCTCTAACTAAGGCCCTTTCTCACTTCCTGTTTCCCTATTCTTCTCTTTTTGGAATGGTGGTTGCTTTGTAAAAGAATTCTTGTTGCTTCAAGAGAATGGGTTGGTCAAGTGTGTTGATGCAAGCTCACTAGATGTGGTTAGTTTTAATCTGGATTTGGCTTGAATTTTATTAAGTCACCTTAACCACATAATACACAAGGGACTTTACACAACCTTGATTTCGGGATTCCATTCCATTCTCTCTTCTTTTCCATCTTGCTTCCCATATTCTACCTCATTGCTAGTTTTATGATTAGTCTATATCTTGGTTGGTGCATTGTTATTCTTTGGTAAATTCTTGTGGATAAATTCTTAACTATTATTTTCATATATCATTCCTAGAGCCTATAGACTCTTTGATTTGTGGTTTGTCAGGGCATAAAAAGCATGAGCTTGCTTTGGGGAGGATCCACTGGCATTCCTTTTTGGAGCAATTGTAAGTTCTTTCCCTTAAACATTTCTTGCACTCAACTATTTCTCGTTTCACCCCATCCATGACATCCATTTTTGTTTTTCGCTTCCCTTCTATGCATTTTTATTGGCTTCACTGTTGTTATTCCTCTTGTCTTCCTTCTTCTTTCATTTCCCATCCTATTGCTACCAGAGGTTCGCTCTTAGTCGTGGGGGCTTGTCGTAAATTTTTTCCATTCCATTACTTATCTCACCCCTACACCTTAGGTAGTTATCAATTACAAACCTCTAACCCAGTATCTACCATACCCACAACCTAGCCATTGTACTTCATATCAAGGCAAGGTATCAACTGTATTATATCTTATTTATCCTTGCTAATTCGTGATTGTGTTGTGTGTGCAAATGGTGATCACATGAACAATGGACTGGGATAGGAGGGAGCACTTAGGATGGACTAGAGCAAGAGCATTTACGAAAGGTACAAGTTGAGTCATGTGGCCATGGATGAACAACATTGTGCATATTTTTTACATTGGTAGCAATGCACCTAATTTTCTTTTCTCTCTCTCTCTTCAAGCTATCAAATGAGAGACTGGATGTCATATATGCACAGTGTTCATCACAATGGTTATGAACACCAATGTTGTAATACGTTGTTGATCCGTTCACTGGGCACTTTGAGTCTATCACTCCATGTCATCATCAGTTGTCGTTCAATCAATAATCCCATACCTTCCCAATATTTTGTAAAAAAACTCAAGGACAAGTTTTCATTCAGTCATTGGGGTATGATGAGTCACCAAATAAGCGACCTGATATCGGATCCTCAATATCGAATGGGCCAAGCGACATCGGACATGCAATGTTGAAGCCTATCTTGTTGGCTATAAATAAGAGATAGGGGTGCTTGGTCTGGGGGGTAGTTTTTTCAGTCCCTTAGTCGAACTCTTGCAGTTTTTCTATTCTAGAGTTAAAATTATTTTTGAGTGCCCGCAGTAGGAGTCATAGAGTGAATGGATCTTTATTTGAGCATTGTGTACCTGAGCACACCTTGTGTCCGGAAATAAAAACGAACTTTGTGATAAATCTTGCAACATTCAGAATAGCTTAATTATTGCATTTAATGTTGTTTACTGTTATTTGATGCTTTCAATAGTTAATTAATGTTATTTCCATAGAATTATTAATTATCAATTATCAATGAATTAGCACACTCAAGCACAACCACTTCGAGCATACATGGAACACTTGGTAACCCAGTAACGACTAGCGTTTGGTAATCCCAGTAGTGTTACACTAGTTCAGGATGTGTCCAGAGAGTGGGAACAGATGCTGGTGTTAGGATTTGATTCACATTAGAGTTACAAAACCCATTAGTTAATTAAATCTTTTCATTGCACACACTTAGGAGACCAAGATAGAAAATATAAAAGAAAAACATAAAAATAATACACCTCAAGTTTACTTAACCATATAATTGTGCTTTACAAGTAAGCTTGGGAAGACAACGACTGCATAACTCATCCTTGTTCTACGTAGGTGCATAAGCACTTAATCCTTAGAGTTCGATCGAATCACGTGTGAATGCTCGTATTCGTATGGTTGGGTGTAGGGGTACCTCGCCACTCATCATCAAGCCATTTGATCTAGGTATCCCTTTGATTCCTAATGGAGATATAAACTACCTTATGAATGTTGATCATGTTCCTTATAGCAAGCAATGGTTTATCATAATCATCAACGTGATCCTTGTCAAGGCCATGTCTCCTATGATATGACCTACTAATCTTTCTTTCTTGATGATGACCCTCTTCTTCTTGTTATTGTCTATGTTTCCTTATTTCATCTTTATGATGGAATCTTCTATCATTTCTATCTTACCTTTCATCATTTTCACTTTGGTTCTGGTCATGTTCCCCCTTAATAAAGCTAGACAACAAAGAAAATAGTGAAGATGGAGAGCTAGCAAAGTTATGTTAGATTGCTCTCTTTCTCTGGTCCCTTATTTGTTCTCTTGCTTAATAACTAGGAAACCTTGGCCTTGGGGTTTCCCTAGTTCTAAGCCTAGCTCTACCCTTATCTTGGTTGCTTGCCAAGGTTGAATGTAACCATTGGTGAGTTGTGTTATCTTCATGGAAGCGAGGAGGACGTTGGTGTTGATATCACCTTGATAGATATTCAATGTCCTCCTTTTTTGATTGTGATGTTAGTATGATTGGAAATCTTTTTCCCTTGGAGGCTTCACGATTGGTCTTCATGAGTTTGTCTTTTCAAAGTTGGGCCTTCATAGGTTGATAATCTCTGCAGAGGTGAACTATCATTTGATACTTCAAGGTTGTTGCTTCAAACCCTAGCTTGGTCAATGGTGTCATGAGGATTGATGGAATGACACCATCAGGCAGTAACATAATGCTACCCTCTAGGATAATGATAAATCTAGATAATATGGATCCTGATGGATGTAGATAACCTTGGGTACTTCATTTGAGTTTTTTCATATCTTGTCATGTTGCTTTGTAGAGTCATTAGTAGGTGGGGAATCAGCCTTATGAGAAGAAGACATCTTTTAGTTTGTTTTTGTAGTATGCCTTGAATAAAATATTATTATTTTTTCTAATGGTGATTCGTTATGTTCCTACAATGATCCTGTATAATTTAATTATTCAGAATACTTAGCATACCACACATAGTGAATCCCTAGCAACAACACCAATGATGAGTGGCGAGTGTTCCCTATGCCCAACCATATGAGGTACAAAAGTGCATACATATAATTCAATTGAATTTCGTAGAACCTTGGCTGGCTAGTATTTGAAATAATTAAGTATGATGTAAATGATCATTGTTTTCTCAATCATCACTTGTGTTGGCTCAATTAGTATGGTTAAATGTGATTGTGGCATAAGATGTTTATATTTTTTTTATTAAAATATTAAAACAATAAAGTGATTGGAAGAGTAATTTCTAACTAACTATAGCATTAAGAGTAATCTAGACTATTCTAAGCATAGAGCATCCATTCCCATTTCTGGTACTCATCTTGAACTTATACTAACTGCTAGGTTACTAAGTGTCTATTATTATTACCAAGCATTAATATAATATGCTCAAAGTGGCCATACTCACATTGTTACATATTAAAATATTAATTTATTAAGTGGGGAAAGTAAAATGCATTTAAAATAAAGTGCTTAGAAATAAACTAAGTGTTGATCCAAGTTGATGAGACGCGACTTGCACTGGGCCGCGATATCGCGTCTTACCCTGCGATATCGCGTATGCGATATCGCGTCCCACCACCATATCTATAAATAAGAGGTGGCACTCCCTTCATTTCCCAATCCTGGCTAGTGTAGCGAAGCTTTGGCAGATTGATCACTCCAGAGTTAGAATTTTTCCCCATGTGCCCGTAGTAGGAGTCCTAGAGTGAACGGCTCTTTATTCGAGCAGCTTGTAACCTGAACCCAAGTTG